>JAPQNM010001314.1:0-17500 GCA_029783475.1 Metacarcinus magister | reverse complement strand
ATTGGCAGCAGAAGGAAAGAAATTTTGAATGAAGAAAGGTAAGTGACGAGAAGGGTGATAAAAGGCAGAAGACTGGAAAGAAGTAGAATAATTATAGGGAAGATAAAGGAGAATAGGAAGCATAATGAACACTAATTGAGTAAAGAAAGTGTGCGATATCACAACAATTATATAACCTCAGAAAAGACAGCTAAACTTAATCTTGCATCACCGGGTACACGAACTGATGCTCAAATATCAAGGAAACACAAACACCAACGCTGGACAAACGTGATCTTATTTTCCTTGTTATCAGATTGTTACATGGAGAACAAAGCGAGGGATGAGTCACCTGGAAACACCTGGAACCACCTGGGACCACCTGGAATCACCTGGGACCACTTGGGACCATCTGAGAGCACCTGGGAGCAGCTGGAACCACCTGAAAGCACCTGGGACCACCTGAGAGCACCTGAGACCACCTGGAACCACCTGAGAGCACCTGGGACCACCTGAGAGCACCTGGGACCACCTAGGAGCACCTGGGCTCGTATTCACAAAAATTCTTAGCTATGCTAAGCACACTTAGCAGACGAATTTTTTCGGGTTCCGCACTTAAGTATCGGCCGATTTCTTAAGTATTATTTACCAAAATTCTTAGCGTGCCCGAGTACACTTAATAGACCCCAAAGTTGAGTGACCCTGGTGAGGACTCTTAAGTCCTCCCTGCAGCACTTAGTGGACGAACAACAAGTGGGAATCCGGAAGCCAAAAGTATATAGGCCTAGAAAAGACATTCTTAACCTGTATGACGACGCTGAACTGATAAAAAGGTACAGACTGGACCGCGAAGGAATCACATATTGGTGAATCATCATTATGATTCTTTCACGGTCCAGTCTGTACCTTTTTATCAGTTTTTCTTTCCGTGTGCATTCTTGGTCAAGACTCCCTTGCATGTAGAAAAATAGTAATTGAAAAGGAAAATGAGGAAAGCCAAGATAAATGAATTATAATAGATTTTTGTAAAAATGCAGAATAAGACCTTCTGCCCTTTCATTTTTCTCTCCTTCCCTACATACTGTACATAGTGTACTCAACACATCTGTGAAGGTTTCAGGCGGGGGTCACCATTATTTACCTCGCAAAACGTCTTTGAAGTTATGTTATGTTATGTTATGTTAGGTTAGTTAGGTTATGTTAAGTTATGGTTAGGTTAAGGTTGTTAGGTTAGGTTATGGGTAGGTTCGGTTATATAAAATTCTTATATTTTATCAGCCAAATCCAAAAATAAATCTAGGGTTGAGAACCCTAACTTTTGGGTAATAATATGTAAAAATCTTATATAACCGAACTTAACCTAACTTAACCTAACCATAACCTAACCGTAAACTAACCTAAGAACCTTAACCTAACCATAACTTTACATAACGTAACTAACCTAACATAACATAACCTAACATAACTTCAAAGACGTTTTGCGAGATAAATAATGGTGAACCCTGCCTGAAACCTTCACAGATGTGTTGAGTACACTATGTACAGTATGTAGAGAAGGAGAGAGAAAAGAAGGCAGAAGGTTTTGTTCTGCCTTTTTACTTAAATTTCAAAAGTTTTATTTAATCTATATGGCTTAATTCTATCCACACACACACACACGCACACGCACACGCACACGCACACGCACACGCACACACACACACACCTATTCATACATACACACATCTCCAGTCATTGGAACAAAGAAGGGAAAGAGAAGACCTGATTACAGTGTAGAGTGATGGGAGGAATGGAGATATTATATAAAGAACGTACAATGTGAAGAACATAAGACATGAGAAGAACATCAGAATATAAGGAAGCTACCAAAGGCAAAAAGACTACTACCCAACATGAGGACCTTATTATATGAGATGCAGTGATGGTATTTGAAAGGCAACTAGATAGATTCTGGTGCATCCAAGAACAAAGGTACAATTACAGGGCACATATATCCACCACACGCATCTATAACATCGAATCATCAACCGTCAGGCGTCAAGTTAGTGATGGCGGTGACGAGAGCAGAATCAGACAATCAGCTGATGTAAACAAACCTTGCTCCGAGGCAAAATCATAAAAATAACACATCTTGGTCTTCTTTTTCACTCTCAAAATTCGTATGACCTTCCATTTAAGTATTTGGAATATAAAACTGATATTGGAACGAGATACCAGTGTCAGTTTTTCTATTTTCTCTTTTCGTCCCTTTTGCTCGATGTCTTTTTCATACTTGTATCTTTCACCCAAGTCCATGTCCACGCCCGAATACTTTGCTCAGCGAGCCTTCAGCATAACCGTAAATTACACTTAAGGAATTTGCTCAGCCTAGTCCTTCAGCACAGCACTTAAGTCTAAGTCGTTCTGAATACTCAAGAATTTACGTGAATGCGGGCCCTGGGACCATCTGAGAGCATCTGAGATCACCTGGGACCACCTGGGACCACCTTAGAGCATCGTGGAGCACCTGGCACCACCTGAGAGCATCGGGGAGCACTTTGGACAACCTGAGAGCACCGGGGAGCACCTGGGACCACCTAAGAACACCTGAGACCACCTGGGACCACCTGAGAGCATTTGGGACCACCTGGAACCACCTGAGATCACCTGGAAGCACCTGGGACCACCTGAGGGCACCTAGGAGCAACTGGGACCACCTACGAGCACCTGGGATCACTTGAGAGCACCTGGGACTACCTGGGAGCAACTGGGACCACCTGGGATCACCTGGAACCACCTGAGAGAACCTAGGACCACCTGAGAGTACCTGGGAACACCTGAGAACACCTGGGATCACCTGGGAACACCTGGAACCACCAGAGAGCACCTGGAACCACCTGAGAGTACCTGAGAGCAACTGGGACCACCTGGGGAGACCTGGAACCACATAAAAACACCTGGGACCACCTGAGAGTACCTGGGAGAAACTGGGACAACCTGAGACCAACTGGTACCATCTGAGAACACCTGGAACCACCTGAGAGCACCTGGGACTACTTCGGACCACCTGAGAGCACTTGGAACCACCTGAGAGCACCTGGGACCACCTGAGAGCAGATCCTGGGACTATCTGAGAGTATCTGAGAGCACCTGGGACAACCTTAGAGCACCTGGAACCATCTGGGACCACCTGAGTCCACCTGAGACCACTTTAAAGCACCCGCAACCACATGAGACCACCTGAGAGCACCTTAAAGCACCTGCAACCATTTGGGACCACCTGAGAGCACCTGGGACCATCTGAGAGCACCTGGGACCACCTGAAAGCACCGGGGAGCACCTGGGACCACCTGAGAGCACCAGGAACCACCTGGGACCACTTGAGAGCATCTGAGACCACCTGGGACCACCTAAGACCACCTGGGACCACCTGAGAGCACCTGGGACCACCTGAGATCACCTGGGACCACCTGGGACCACCTGAGAGCACCTAGGAGCAACTGGGACCACCTGCGAGCATCTGGGATCACCTGAGAGCACCTGGGACCACCTGGAAGCAACTGGGACCACCATTTGGGAACCCCTGGAACCACCTGAGAGCACCTGGGACCACCTGGGAGTACTTGGAACCACCTGGGAGCAACTGGGACCACCTGGGAACACTTGGAGCCACCTAAGAACACCTGGGACAACCTGAGAGTACCTGGGAGAAATTGGGACCACCTGAGAGCAACTGGGACCACCTGAAAGCACCTGGGACGACCTGAGAGCACCTGGGACCACCTGGGAGCACTTGGGATTATCTGGAACCACCTGGGACTACTTGGGACCACCTGAGAGTACCTGGTACCACCTGGGACCACCTTAGAGCACTTGGGACCACTGTAAAGCACCACAATTATTGCTTTATGTGGAAGATTACACAAACCAGTGGATGATGTGGAATTAAGGTGGAGTGTGTCTTTTCTGTGTTTTATTTAACAAACTATGATAACGCATACACACTTATACAATTATTGTTTGAGTGTTGTAGCCACGAACGGACTTTATAGACTTGAAGTTCGGGCTGTAAAAACAACACTTGTTACACACACAACAACACGTTCGACGCACACGGCTATATCTTTTCTTCTGAGGAAACAGTGCCCAACCGCCCAGCCTCTCCCCAGGACAAATGGTGGGGGCTGCGAGGTGCCATCTAAATGTGTTGTTTATAAATGATCAGTATTAGTCTAAACACACAAAATATAAGTAAAATCATTAATGTACTAGTTACATAATAATGAATACTTTATAGTGAAAAACATATAATACTGGATAGCTATTAGATTAATTAAATTATCTAGATACATATGATAACTTGGGAAAGTTACCCAAACCTACCTAGCCACGGTAAACAGAGGGGAAGCGCTTGGTCACAAACAAAGGGACTACCTCGTGGTACTTCTCATACATACATACATACACACCAGAAGCCAACATCGCTCGGTCAGCTACCAAATCGCGCCCTCGCGATGGCATAAAAATATGTACCGAACCTTGTTACACATGGCATAAAACCTAGTTGTCTTCAGTGTTGGGTCGAGTATTAACTCGGCTTTGGAGGTGCCTATATAATGTAAGAGCCTTCTTTACAACACAACATAGGGATACCACTATGACAATGATCAGGACAACAGGAGCAATGAAGGATGGATAATGCACATAAGGATGTAAATATATAGGTAGAGAATCTTGAACAGCAGACTCTAATTCAGAGATATTTGAAAAAAGTTAACTCTGAGAGACTGTTGGTAACATACTATACTATACGATACTAGAGATATTTAAATTCTCGACAAGATCAAGAGGAAAAACATTACTTGTCAAGTTTATTGTAAAACCTTGGTGAAGTTTTGAAGGAAAGGTCTTTAATGTGTTTGAGAGCGCAAAACATGCAATGTTTACAGCAAGATGACCTGTAACTTCTTTGTAGGTTCTATCTTCAGGACACATTATTGACACAAAATATGTTGGTGTGCAAAAGAAATAATGGTAATTAAAGAAAGAACGATGAAATACTGATTGAGGCGCCAATTGTTTATATGGGCATAATGCAAGAGCCTTAGAAGCATCTTTCTGGGTCAACTCAACTTCACAAACACCTGCGTTACTGATAGGTAAGAAGGCAAAAATGTTAGCTGGACAAGGATACAGGTGAAGATACTCGGTTTTGCATTTCAGTAAATCAGATTCAAGGTTAACTGAATACAATGAAACATCAGCAGAAATCAGAACTATTGACGGTGGTAAGTCAAGTGTCATGATTGTTCCATTCACAGTAAAAGGAAAAGATTCTATCTTATAAACTTCAAATTTATTAGCAGATTGAAAAGGAACATGGATTACTACAGCATCAGACGTCAGCACAAACCCCAGTAAAGGGTAATAATGATGAATATCTCTGGCGTCGAACAAAGGCTTTAAATCATATTCCTTGACTCCTAACGCCAGTATACGAAGAAAGTCTTTGACAGGGAAAAGAGAAGAAGTCACTCTTCCACGCGCTGCGTCCACCATGTTTTGTATAATAACATTATTAGCATGCAGAAGAGAATTAACTGTGTTTTCCAAGGCCGGCAAGGCTTGGTTCACTACTATAACATCATACATGCTATTGACATTGCTTGCCACTGTAGTAATAGAAGTCCTTATTTGTTTATTATAAACTGCTAGTATCTAGCAAGTCTTATAGATGATTTAGCAGCTAGATCATCGACATGCTGATTAAGTCGAGTAATTTGCTTGCCATTCAAATGAGTAGCTCTATTGTTAGAAAAAGCTATGGATGCAAGTTGATTATAGTTTTCTCTCAAGTCTTCTACATCTTCGTTCATAGCGGTTCCAAATAACATGCGAGAAAGTTTACCTATACCATCTATGAGTCCCCTTTTCGTGCGGTTAGTGACATCGAAAGAGATACATGAATGGCAAACATGTCTGGAACAAAAATAGCAATACTATGAATACGAGATCGAAATAGTAAGACTATGCAGTACGATAGCGAAGGTTATAAGTGTGAGATGGGGTAGTTGGAAGTTTGATGTTATCCAGACGAGTAGCAGTGCATTTCCTGGCAATATCTACTGACGTTAGATTAGGTTTTGCACTAGTTCTCTTAAGTCTATCATTATGCACCACATCCAATGTATTTAACCATGGATCCAAAATTTCAAACTTATTACCTTTTAACTTCTGTACTATTAGACGTGGTCTCACGAATTTTTGGGACAATTTTTAATGTCTTTCTGGTACTCGAATCATGACTGAGTCACCTTCTTTTAATGTAACAGGAAAAGAACGTCTATGTTGTTGGGCGCACATGGCAGCTTTGGAATCCAGTAGTTTTAATTTAACATTTGTATGAATATTCGAGAAAACATGTGAATGAGTTTTTGCATAATCATCAACATTGAAAACTGGATCTGTAGGACTATTTAATAAGTCATAAGGGAGTCTCTTTTCCACCCCAAATAGTATATAATGGGGCGTTTGTCCCGTTGATTCGCAATTGCTACCATTGATGCTCGCAGCTACATGGGGTAAGCAATCTTCCCAATTGTCTTGCAAACCACTTACAACCGGGCGCAGAATTTATAATATTTTCCTATTCGCGTGTTCTACAAGGCTGTTACTCGCGGGATGATATGTCACCGTGAAGGTTTGCTTTATGGAAAACAATTTGCAAATTTCTTTTAGAAGTGCGTTGTGAAACTCTTGGTGTTGAGTAAGGACAAATTAAATTAGCTATAAGAGCATGCGCTATCGCATCGGCAGTTTTTTCCTTTACCGGGGCTAAAACAACATACCTAGAAAAGTGATCTACACATACTAAAAAGTATTTGGAGCCCTGATGGCTAGGGGGAAGTTGGAATAAATCCATTGCAACTACGTCCCATGGTTGTTCAGGAGGATACTCTAGTATTGGCACAGGTTTTGGCAAATTACCCTTATGCTGAGCGCATTTGACACATTTATCAATATACGCGTCTATATCTACTCGCATGGTAGGCCAATAATACTTTCTGCGGGCTGCTGAAAGAGTTCAATCCTTGCCTGGGTGGTCGGCTATAACCTCATCAAGAACTAACCTTAATACCACAGGTATATATGTCTCAGTTATCACACACTGTGCCACAGGATTTGTTTTATGAGGCCAATATCTAGATAGCACTCCGTCCTGAGACAAAAAAAAATTGTGAAAAAGGAATTTGTAGCTTTGGCAAGCTTGTTTCATCACCACTTTCCAGAGCATATATGACCTTACTCCAAACATCATGTCGACGTTGGGCATTGGCTAAGTCCTGAAAGGTAAAATTCAGTATAACAGGAGGCTGTTCTGCCACAATCCCTACGGCTACATTCCTAGAAAGAGCGTCCGCTACTACATTGGCTCGCCCGGGAAGGTGCTTAAACAATGGATTGAATTCCTGTACTGTTAAAAACCACCTAGTTAGACGTCCCGACAAATTTTTTCCTTTAAAGAGTTCGGTGACGGCCGCATGGTTTGTATATACTGTTATGGGATAACCTAGAATAATATCCCTGATTTTTTTGAGTGCACAAATAACAGCGAGAGTCTCCTGATGAGTGACTAAATAGTTCTTCTCTGTGGAGTTTAAAGTTCTACTCGCGTATGCTATAGCGAAGTTTTTACCACGGGCGTCTTCTTGCATTAAGACTGCACCAAGTCCTTGAGCTGAGGCATCCGTACATAATATAAAAGGAGACTCGTAATCAGGAAACGCTAAAACAGGAGCATTGGTAAGGGCTACTTTTAAGTCTTGAAAACTTTTTATTTGTGCAGCATTCCAATGAAAGGATACATCCTTTTTTTAACAATTGGGTTAATGGCAATGCCATGGCTGCAAAATTCCTTATAAAGGGTCTATAGTATCCACACAACCCAAGAAAAGAACGTACGTTATCTGCATTTTGGGGTTGAGGAAACCTTTTAACTGCAAGTATTTTATCATCCATATGTGAATTCCGTGGCCGTCGACGATATGACCCAAAAAAGTTATTTTACTTTTAAGAAATTCACATTTAGATAGTTTTATTTTAAGACCTGCTTCTTTAAGCTTGAGGAGCACGGCTTTTAAAGTAGCCAAATGAGACTCCGGGTCTTTGCCACAAATTATAATATCATCCAGATATACATAAACATTTTTGCTTAATATGGATGGTGTGGCGGAAAACAGATTATTAATCATCCGCTGAAAAGTGATTGGGGCTGATTTAAGTCCAAAGGGCATGTGGAGCCATTTATAATGACGTGAGGGGATACTAAAAGCTGTGACCTCCTTTGACTCACGGTTCATGGGCACCTGCCAATAGCCACTTATAAGATCAAGGCTACTGAAAATTTTATTCCCTTGTCCGAGAGACATCAACAAATCACTTGAAACAGGAAGAGGATACCTATCGTCCTCAGTTACCTGATTGACTCGCCTAAGATCTATGACAGGCCTATAAATTCCGTCCTTTTTAGGTACGAGGAATAAGGGTGAGTTTCACGGTGAATGGGAATGTTGTATAACACCCTAATTCAACATTTCTTTAATTTGAATATCGACTATTGCCCTTTTACTGTGGGGAAATCGATAAGCAGGCACATAGATAGGCTGAGTTCCTGGTTTTAATTTTATGTGGTGTTCCGTGAAATCAGTAGCACCTAAAGCTTCTCCGGGTAAGGCAATAACATCACGGTATTGGTTTAAAAATTCTAACAGTGAGTGCCGTAATTCGGGATAGTCTGCTACAGGAACACATGATTTTAAAGTTGGTACAGAAGCCGTGTTATTAACGCTTGTATTTTGATAAACAGAGGCGAGAAACGAAGCAGGGAACTCTAATGGTTCCGGTACCACTGGTTGGTCAAAAACTAACGCTTTAGTCAGTAAGACTCCAGTTTTAAGTTTGGTCGGTCCGCCGGTAGTATTTACCACTAGGGCGACCGTCTTATGTCCCTCACGAACCGTATTAAGTGTGGATTCTACAACTAGCCTTTTGATATGACTAGGACCTTCTAGGCAAATATCACAACCTACGGTGGCTTGTGGAACTGACACTGGAATATGCATTGCCACACGGTGGGCAATTTCATGATCCCCAATCACCGTGGCATTCACAGTGGTCCAATTATCGTTGGGATCATTTGATTAAGATGGAATTCTATCTCTGTTAGGTTCAGATACCGGGTCAGTTACCGTGAGTGTAGACGCAGCTTGTGCTATAAAAATGCCTTTATAATCCTCACAAATAGTTTCCGACCCAGAAGCAAAACACATGGGTTGATCCATGCCCTTAAAGCTTTTATTTTGGTATCTAATTAAGTTACTATTAGGATGAATTTCCATTTTGTTTGACTTCATCGACATTAAACCTATTAACCGGTCTGTGGGTAACGAGAAGTTAGATGCGACGTAAAAGTCCAAACGTTTGATTGAAGTACCTTTTCCTATGGAGATGGGGAGACGAACAATACCTAAAATATTTAAAAGTCCGCTATTAACACCCATTAAGTTAAGGTCATTTGGGCGAAGAGGCAATCGGTTTCCACGAAAAGCGCGTTTTAGTGCATGGTATGCTTTTTCAGAGAGCACATTAACTGCTGCGCCGGTGTCGACAGCCAACGAAGCCTTAGCTTTACCCATTTTAATTGATAATGCCGTTATATTGGCTTGACTGCATGCTGCTACTATAGAAGAAGCATAAATGACATCATCTTTGGATATCATGGCAGTCTTTTTATTTTTTATTTCTCCTCTTATTAACCTGGCCTGTAATGGACAGGGCGCATGGCTTCCCCCGACGGTTTATTATAACCTGGTCCCTTGTTTCTAGTGGGGTGAATGCCAAGTCCTTTATTCCGCAAGGTAATGACCGTAAAACATTCTTCACTTGAATGTGAGGCGCTGTTATGCAGGATACAAAAGGGATGTTCATTACCTGGGGTGCCATGGGCTGAGTGAGAATTTATTTTGTTTGGAGGTGCAGGAGCATGCCATGTTTTTGTAGACTTTTTCGGGGGCACTGTGTCATTATATCGGGGATGTGGCCGTCGACTAGCTTCAGCTTCGGTGGACCACCCTTCTGCTTTCTGACTTTTCCGTAGTTCTTTTTTACGATCTTTAATACGTATATAACACCTGCTTGATGTGTGACCTTCAAGGTTGCAATAATTGCAAACATAGGTCGGATTTCGATTCATCAAAGCAGCTGCGTACGTTAGATCAGAGACTGACTCTTGTTTCTGAGTCGCTGCTACATTTGCTACAGCTGAGGCGGACATCGCAGGCATGCGAACGTCCCCTTCTTTTTCCTCTATATTAGTTTTTAAATATAAAACAAAATTATGGAGTTCATCTGTGGGTTGAAATTTGAGTGATAAACTACTTCGCCTGTTTTGGCTTTTCTCAACAATCATGTATATAAGAAACTCAAGAAATTTCCCCACATTGTTTTTAGACATTTAATCTCTAGGCATCCATAAATTATCCGCAAGGGATTGAAGCAAATCCATCGCCATGATACCAGCTGATATTTGACCCTCAAATAGGTCTTTTGTAGCAAACTCTTTGTGCAATTGATCAACTGTATTGCTAACACTTTTGACTAAACTGTGAGCGGCATTATCACCAAATGTCTCAAGGAAGGTTGAACGAAAAGTTAAATAGTCCTTCGCTTTTTGAGGCCTGGTAAAACAAGTTGCTTGCATCATACGAGAAGCTGCCGAGCCTGGTTGAAGGCGAGAACGGACAAAAGAGATCTTATCACCCTCATCCTTAACGTCAGAACTATTCATGACATATTCACAAAGACTTATGTACTCCCGGGCAGTATAATCCGGTTCTGCTCCCGAAAATTCGCGTATAGACGCGCTTGTGGGTAAAAGTTTAAAAGTACTAATCTGGGGAGGAGTAGGGCTATTGCTAGTAGAAGGATTAGTATTAGTCATGCTTGTGGTTTGAATGGAAGAAGCAAGTGGACGAGGATATTGATAACCACTTCTTCGTTCGAGCCTCGGCACGGGCTGGCCACTTTTCTTCGTTACTACCGCCGAGTGGCCTAAGATCACCCACATGCTGCCATAACACCATCCTCGCCGGGACTGCAACTTTATATGCGCGAGGAGCTTCCGCTGGCAGCATGAGCCTATCAATAAGAAGAAAGGCGTCACTTAAAAAAATCTAACCCGCGCTACTAACGGGCGGAGGCCAACCATCTAAGGTCTCCCTGAAGCCTACCGGCGCCATGGGTAAAAGATAAAATGAGTGTTATCAATATCCGGATCCTCTGTCACTAAGGGCTGAACTATACCATCTTTGTCGTCAGATGCTGTTTTCGTTTGAATTCCGCAAAGTACGTCAAATTCCTTGGCTAATTTATCCAGGGCTGATGTTTTGCGATGTTCCATAAAATAATGAATTAAATCAATAAACTGTCACCCTAATACGTGTGCTTCTAAGGCTATTTAAAATAAAAGCAAACATGTATAATAACAATGGACGAGCAGTAAAAGATGAGAAAATTAATTATTTTACAAGAAATTTTAAAAAATAGTTGTTGGTAAAACGTAAAACACAAAAGAAAATGACATGTACATATACATATACATATATATATATATATATATATATATATATATATATATATATATATATATTGAAAACCCCTTTCATATGGCTCATTAGGCAATTAAATATGAAGGCAATGATATATATAACAATGTAGTGTCAAGCTAAATGTGTGTTATTACCTACTATATCATGTAAAAGTCTTCGTCGCTAAGATCCCACAATCGGCGCGAAGTTTGTATTGTGGATACTGGGAAGTGAAGTTCTCTTGTGCGCAGCACTGCGGGTGGTGGGCGCGCAGGCGGCTGGTGGTGCGCGGGGCGGGGCAGCTGGGCACGCGGGGCAAAGGGGGTCGGGGCGAGCCCAAAATGGGGTGGCCGGGGACCTTCCTGGTAGCTGGTGGGGGGGGGGTGAGGACCCTGTTTGTAGGAGGCCGGAGGAGAGACAGCTAGGGAGGTGGAGGTAGCCAGAAGTGGAGTGAGAAGTTTTTTTCCACAGCGACCTCGTCCTTAACTGATTGCAGCCTCACTTAGCAACAATCAATGTTGTTTTCCCAAAAAGACAGTTACTTTTTTTTTTGTAATGTCTATCCAAAGTCCGTGCGCCGTGCGTGTGCGTGTGAGTGTGTGTTTGCTGTTAGAGAGACGAGAGGCGAGGAGCAACGGAGGGTAGAGGTATATGGTCAATGTTTATGGTAGGACAAAATTGATCGCGTGACCTTTTCTGGGTAAGTCACACAGATTCTTTCACTCCGCTCCAATTTTTCTCTCAAGGCTTTGTTCACTCGTTGTTTTATAAATGTTTCGTTATTATTTTATAATCCACTTTCCACTTTTTTTTAACTGCCACCTTTTTTTAATTAATCTCACCGCTGTTCACCAGTATGTAAAGCACCACAATTATTGCTTTATGTGGAAGATTACACAAACCAGTGGATGATGTGGAATTAAAGTGGAGTGTGTCTTTTCTGTGTTTTATTTAACAAACTATGATAACACATACACACTTATACAATTATTGTCTGAGTGTTGTAGCCACGAATGGACTTTATTGACTTAAAGTTCGGTGGTGCAGTGGTCAGCGTTCGGGCATGGGAGCCTAGGGTTCCGGGTTCGAATCCCCGATATCCGCTGACCACTTTTCAATATTTGATATCACCGCCGAGTGGCCAAAGACTACCCAAATTGCTGCCATACTGTCCTCAGACGGGACTTACAACGTTAATATGCATATGAGGCTGTAGCAGTAATAAGCCTCACCCATTCTCAACATATTCAAGAGAGAACTTAATCATTCGAGGCGTCACTATTGTTTGTTTTTTTTGTTTGTTTTTTTGTTTAGAGGTCTATGCCTCACAGTCGTGGTGGACCACCGCTGCCCCACTGTGGTGCCCGACCACAGCAGTTCCTCCCAGTAAACAGCTCAAGCATCACGGACCCGGGCGGGGAATCGATCTGACGACCAAGCGAATGAAAGGCCAGCGCGCTACCACTGTACTAGCCAAAATAACAGGCGAGGCAAGTCCATCTGTGCCTCCATATGCCTACTGGTGCCAACGGTTATTGATATAGAAAAAAAAAAAAAAAAAAAAAAACACGTCCGACGCACACGGCTATATCTTTTCTTCTGAGGAAACAGTGCCCAACCGCCCAGCCTCTCCCAAGGACAAAGGGAGGAGGCTGGGAGGTGCCACCTAAATGTGGTGTTTATAAATGATCAGTATTAGTCTAAACACACAAAATATAAGTAAAATCATTAATGTACTAGTTACATAATAATGAATACTTTGTAGTGAAAAACATATAATACTGTATAGCTATTAGATTAATTAAGTTATCTAGATACATATGATAACTTGGGAAAGTTTCCTTTCCTATGGAAAGTTACCCAAACCTACCTAGCCACGGTAAACAGAGGGGAAGCGCTTGGTCACAAACAAAGGGACTACCTCGTGGTACTCCTCATACATACATACATACCAGAAGCCAACACCACCTAGAACCACCTGAGAACACCTGGAACCACCTGAGAGCACCTGGGACCACCTGGGACCACCTGAAATCACCTGGGACAACCTGGGACCACCTGAGAGCACCTGGGACCACCTGAAATCACCTGGGACCACCTGGGACCACCTGGGACCACCTGGCACTATCTGAGAGCACCTGGGACCACCTGCACGCAGCTTGTTACTTACCATCGCCTCGTTTGCACTCAAATAAACGAACGCTGCAGTATATATGCCTTACATAAAAGAGTAGAGATGAAAAGACTCAATATTCTGTTTGTTTTCCGCCGGGTAAATAGCTTTACAGAACTGTAGTAGTAGAAGTAAAAATACTATCAACAGTAGTAGTAGTAGTAATAATACTAATAATTATAATAATTATAATAATAATGATAATAATGATAATAATAATAATAATGATGATAATAAAGATAATAATAATAATAATAATGATAATAATATTATTATTATTATTATTATTATTATTGTTGGTACAAAATCCTACAACTACAACTAACACTTTAATAAAAATACAACCAAGGTTAACTGCATCAAACTAAAACTAAAGATACACTATTACTTCTAAGGTAAACTAAACTGCATTAATCTTACAACACTTTTCTCATCACGTCACAAGTTTGCATTCATTCCCTTCGCTATACTCCCTCGAAGCACATTCTCCCCTCGTGCTGCCTGCATACCCCTGGCCGTGTGAGGCGGAGGTGTGACTGGCGTAATGATGAGACTCCTCTTTACCACCACTGCCTTGCCTTGCCCTGCCCACCCACACCCACCCTCCACACCCTCCACATCTTTTTCTCTTCACCTCAAAGTTCTCTTCTTACTCTTTCCACACCACACTCGTCCCTCTCATTTTGTCACCTGTATCCTCACTCCTTTCCACGGAGTCACACACCAGCACACTCTTCTTAAGTTCATTATGATTTCACCACCATTAGGGGAAGTATGAGGGTGTAATAGCGGGTTATTACGTTAGAATTACGTTATGCTACACTTAAGCCTTGTTGTTGTGTGCATACATTAGTGAATGCATAAAGACGTGTTACAGTCCACATAGCCTTATACATTCTTCATTATATGTTCTTTATATTTATTTCAATATCATTATTTTTCTTATTCTTCAAATCCTCTTCTTCCTCTTCCTCCTCCTCCTCCTCCTCCAGCCCCTCACAGCCAATTTTTGTGTGCAATTTTAGTCACTCGCCTGCTCGTCAGTGTTGCGGTCAATGGCGACCCTCGGCTTATCTCTTACTTTACTACTCCCTATCCTTCCCCTTTTACTTCTCCACCGTCTCTCTCCCTGGCTACCCCTTCCCACCCCTCCCCTTCCCTTCCCTCCCCTCATACTAGAGTCAAGGCTCACTCTTACCTGCTTCCCGCTATAATTTTCCTTATGGCTATTTTTATATTGTTGAAGAGATACTTAGTGAATTGTCAAACTTCGCTCTCGTTCTCGTTCTCGTTCTCGTTCTCGTTCTCGTTCTCGTTCTCGTTCTCGTTCTCGTTCTCGTTCTCGTTCTCGTTCTCGTTCTCGTTCTCGTTCTCTCTCTCTCTCTCTCTCTCGCGTTCTCTCTCTCTCTCTCTCTCTCTCTCTCTCTCTCTCTCTCTCTCTCCTCTCTCTCTCTCTCTCTCTCTCTCTCGCTAGTCACTTAAATGCATACGGTAAGAAAAGTTTTTTGCTAAACCCACTTTTTCCCCTTCTCTTCTCTTCTCATATCTATTCTAATCTTATCTTCTCTTATTTTATCTTTCTTTTTTTCCTTTCCCTTTCTTTCCTCTCCTCTACTTTCCTTTCCTTTCCACTTTTTTCCTTTAATTTCCTTTTCATTCCATCCCGTCCCATCCGTTCCCTCATTATTGCATGTGGAATGACAAAAAGCAACATTCCATCTTCTCTTGCCTCCAAAATCCTCCTACGACGAATCAAATGTATCTATTAATTCATTCTATCGTTCTTTAATGGTAAATTCTGTCTATTACTAAACCCCAACAATAGGGTCGCAATGGATGTTACTATTACTACTATTACCATTACAACAGTACCTTTTTAACCCTGTACTGTCACGTGTGCCCCCCAACCACCACCACGAGGCTTCTCTTCAAGCGTGGCCACAGATGAACATGCACAGATTGGCCCATCACACACACACACACACACCCCCACGCCCATCCCCACCCTTCCCCAATCCCCCACCCACCCACCCACCCACCCACCCACCCACCCACCCACACCCACACCCACACCTACACCCACACCCACACCCACACACACAGTTGGCCAGTAGCCTCGTTCCTCTTCGTTTCTATTTGGGGCACGTGTGTATGTGATGTGATGGTCGTTCCTCCGCCACTGACGCCCTTGAGGCCTTCTATATGTAATCATACCAGGTTTTCCTTCACCTTGTGGTCATCTGTTCTCGTTCCTTCTGCCCTTCATCCATGCTGTGACCTAAAACCGTTGATGTAGTCAATAACATTAGTAACATAGCTGGTTTCGCCTTCATCCCATTACGGTGTGGAGGCAATACTGTTATGGCGGCGGCTCTGCTCTCCTTCGTCAGCGGTGCCACTGGGAGGCTGAGGTTGGTGGGTCGGCCTGGAAGCTCAGCTGGGTTGGCGGTGCAAGGAGCCATTTCTAGACGTTCATTGCGCCCAACTCATTACACTTATCCTTGATTGGTGGTAAGTCCTTCTCTTCATGATCTTCAGCACACAAAAATAACAGTAAAGCTTTACAAAACATTTTAACGTTAAGTGTCTATGATGCGTGTCTTGCTTTGCACATAAGTGGTTGGCATCAGCTTGTGGTTGCAAGGTTGTCCTGGTTTGTGGTGGAAGGAAGGTGTGGGAGTGTTATTCCATCTCCAGGTGTTCTACTTAACCGAATTAGCAATCAAAAATAAGGTATCCGGCCGACATAAACATGATTTTATTTCACTCGAAGATAATCGTAATATACGTTTATACCGACAAGACTTTAACGTGTATTCTTGCGTTCACTCTTCTGCGTTCACGGCTTCTGAACACTTACCACCTTACCATCACCTCACAAAACACGAATGGAAACATAAAAAAGCTATACAATAATGAGTTTCTATTATGTTGGGATAAAAACTCAAAATATTTACTGGGCATTTACTGGGTAAGGCATGTCACCATCAATAAAAGGAAGATATAGGAAACAATAATAGTGTAAATCAAGTGACACCACACCAACCCCTCGACGGACACACTCACATAAACATGGACTCCAACGCCACCACAACAAATATCGTTCCTCAGGACAAACTGCCTTGGGTTGCGGGACTCAGGAAGGATTGATACACTACCTTAAAGCGTCACCCTGATGCCATCTAACAAACACAAGTCAAAATTTTTCCCATTAAAATTTTTTGTATCAACTCTCGCTCTCGCTCTCGCTCTCGCTCTCTCTGTGTGTGTGTGTGTGTATATGTCTGGATGCTAAAGAAAGTACTGGCTTAAAGGTAAAAAGTTACACATGGAGACAATGACCGTTTTTTTTTGCCATTAGTTTCCCATCCTCATTATTCTCGCTAACGAGAACATCAATATTTCTTTCCACGAGACCAAACAAACACATTGGACTCGGGCTGGAAATAGTGGGACTTAATTGCAGCAACCAGAAATGCTCTTCACTTTTTGTAACTTCAATCATATGAGGTATTGTTAGTGGGATTTAAATGTTTCCTTTCTTATTCTTATTCTAGTCCTTGACCTAGTTATTTTTGGTGGGAAAATATAATTTATCAGTTTATCTATCTATATATCTATCTATCTGTCTATGTATCTAGTTCATGTGGATAGAGACAGTTTTATCAAAGAATTCACCGCAGGAGAAATACGTCGAAATGTTTGCACCCGAAGTTATACAAAA
>JAPQNM010001311.1:27500-30859 GCA_029783475.1 Metacarcinus magister | reverse complement strand
GGTTGTGGGGCTGTGTGTTTCGAGGCTGCGTGGTTGTAGGCTGAGTGGTTGCGGGGCTGCGTGGTTGAGGCTACGTGTTTGCGGGGCTGCCGTGGTTGTGGGACTGCGTGGTTTCTGGGGCTGCATGAGTGTGGGGCTGCGGTGGTTTGCAAGGTCTGCGTGTTGTGGGGCTGTGTGTTTGCGGGACTGGTGGTTGGTGGGGCTTCGTGGTTGTGGCTGCTTTATTGTGGGGCTGTGGTGTTTGGGGCTGCGTGGTTGTGGGGCTGCGTGGTTGTAGGGTTGCCGTGGCTGCGGGGCTGCGTGGTTGCGGGGCTGCGTGTTTTGTGGGGCTGCCCGTGGTTGTGTGCTCGTGGTTGTGGGGCTGCGTGGTTTGTGGGGCTGTGGTATTTGCATGACGATTGGTTTGCGGGGTTGCGTAGTTCGGGGGTTGCGTGGTTGTGGGGCTGCGTGGTTGTGGGGCTGCGTGGTTGCGGGCGGGGCTGCGTGGTTGTGGGCTGCGTGTTGCGAGCTGCGTGGATTTGCGGGGCTGCGTGGTTGCAGGTACATCGGTGGCTGCGTTGGTGCGGACTGCGTTTTTTTGTGGGGCTGTGCGTGGTTGCGGGACCTCGGGCTGCGTGGATGCGGGACTTCAGGCTGCGTGGTTCGGGACTGCGTGGTGGTGGGCTGCGTGTGGCGGGCTTGCGTGGTGGCGGGGCCTGCGTGGTTGTGGGGCTGCGTAGTTGTTGAGGCTGCCTGGTTGTGGGCTGCGTGGTTGCGGGATTCGTGGTTGTGGCTTCGTGGTGCGTGGTTCCGTTCTCCCTGTTTCCGTCTCCCTGTCTCTGTCTCTGTCTCCGTCTCCCTTCTCTTTCTCGGTCTCCGGGTCTCCCTGTCTCTGTCTCTGTGTGGGGCTGCGTGGTTGCGTCCTGCGTTGGTTGTGGAGCTCCTGGTTGTGGGGCTAAGTGGCTGCGGGACTATTGCGTGGTTGCGGGGCTGCTTTGGTTTGTGGGATGCGTGGTTGCGGGGACTGCGTGTTTGCGGGCTCCGGGTTGTGGGGCTGCGTGGTTGTGGGGCTGTGTGGTTGGGGCTGCGTGGTGGGGTGTGGCGAGGCTGCGTGGTGGGGCTGCGTGGTTGCGGGGCTGCATGGTTGTGGGGCTACGTGGTTGCGGGGCTGCGTGGTTGTGGGACTGCGTGGTTCTGGGGCTGCATGAGTGTGGGGCTGCGTGGTTGCAAGGCTGCGTGGTTGTGGGGCTGTGTGGTTGCGGGACTGGGTGGTTGTGGGGCTTCGTGGTTGTGGGGCTGCTTGATTGTGGGGCTGTGTGGTTGTGGGGCTGCGTGGTTGTGGGGCTGCGTGGTTGTGGGGTTGCGTGGCTGCGGGGCTGCGTGGTTGCGGGGCTGCGTGGTTGTGGGGCTGCGTGGTTGTGGGGCTGCGTGGTTGTGGGGCTGCGTGGTTGTGGGGCTGTGTATTTGCAGGACTGATTGGTTGCGGGGTTGCGTAGTTCGGGGGTTGCGTGGTTGTGGGGCTGCGTGGTTGTGGGGCTGCGTGGTTGCGGGGCTGCGTGGTTGTGGGGCTGCGTGGTTGCGGAGCTGCGTGGTTGCGGGGCTGCGTGGTTGCGGGACATCGGGGCTGCGTGGTTGCGGGACTGCGTTTTTTGTGGGGCTGCGTGGTTGCGGGACCTCGGGGCTGCGTGGATGGGGGACTTCAGGGCTGCGTGGTTGCGGGATTGCGTGGTGGTGGGGCTGCGTGGTGGCGGGCTTGCGTGGTGGCGGGGCTGCGTGGTTGTGGGGCTGCGTAGTTGTGAGGCTGCCTGGTTGTGGGGCTGCGTGGTTGCGGGAATTCGTGGTTGTGGGGCTGCGTGGTTGCGTGGTTCCGTCTCCCTGTTTCCGTCTCCCTGTCTCTGTCTCTGTCTCCGTCTCCCTGTCTCTGTCTCTGTCTCCGTCTCCCTATCTCTGTCTCTGTGTGGGGCTGCGTGGTTGCGGGCCTGCGTGGTTGTGAGGCTGCCTGGTTGTGGGGCTGCGTGGTTGCGGGGCTGCGTGGTTGTGGGGCTGCGTGGCTACGGGACTGCGTGGTTGCGGGGCTGCTTGGTTGTGGGATTGCGTGGTTGCGGGACTGCGTGGTTGCGGGGCTCCGTGGTTGTAGGGCTGCGTGGTTGTGGGGCTGCGTGGTTGTGGGGCTGCGTGGTGGCGGGCTTGCGTGTTGGCGGGGCTGCGTGGTTGTGGGGCTGCGTAGTTTTGGGGCTGCGTGGTTGCGGGGCTGCGTGGTTGTGAGGCTGCCTGGTTGTGGGGCTGCGTGGTTGCGGGGCTGCGTCGTTGTGGGGCTGCGTGGTTGCGGGGCTGCGTGGTTGCGGGGCTGCGTGGTTGTGGGGCTGCGTGGTTGCGGGACTGCGTGGTTGCGGGGCTGCGTGGTTGTGGAGCTGCGTGGTTGTGGGGCTGCGTGGTTGCGGGGCTGCGTGGTTGTGGGGCTGCGAGGTTGTGGGGCTGCGTGGTTGTGGGGCTGCGTGATTGCGGGGCTGCGTGGTAGTGGGGCTGCGTGGTCTCCGTCTCCCTGTCTCCGTCTCCCTGTCTCTGTCTACGTCCCCCTGTCTCCGTCTCCCTGTCTCCGTCTCCCTGTCTCCGTCTCCCTGTCTCTGTCTCCCTGTCTCTGTCTCCGTCTCCGTCTCCCTGTGTCTGTGTCCGTCTCCCTGTCTCTGTCTCCATCTCCGTCTCCCTGTCTATGTCTCCGTCTCCCTGTCTCTGTCTCCGTCTCCCTGTCTCTGTGTCCGTCTCCCTGTCTCTGTCGCCGTCTCCCTGTCTCCCTGTCTCCGTCTCCCTTTCTCCGTCTCCCTGTCTCCATCTCCCTGTTTCTGTCTCTGTCTCTGTCTCTGTCTCCGTCTCCCTGTCTTCGTCTCCCTGTCTTCGTCTCCCTGTCTCCGTCTCCCTGTCTCTGTCTCCCTGTCTCTGTCTCCGTCTCCGTCTCCTTGTCTCAATCTTTCTGTCTCTGTCTCCATCTCCGTCTCCCTGTCTCATTCTCCCGTTCTCTGTCTCTTGTCTCTGTCTACCTGTCCCTGTCTCCGTCTCCCTGTCTCTGTCTCTGTCTCCGTCTCCCTGTCTCTTTCTCTGTCTCTCTCTCTCTCTCTCTCTCTCTCTCTCTCTCTCTCTCCTCTCTCTCTCTCTCTCTCTCTCTCTCTCTCTCTCTCTCTCTCTCTCTCTCTCTCTCTCTCTCTCTCTCTCTCTCTCTCTCTGTCTCTCTCTGTTTCCATGTCTCTGTCTCTGTCTCCGTCTCCCTGTCTCTGTATCTGTCTCCGTCTCCCTGTCTCTGTCTCTGTCTCCGTCTCCCTGTCTCTGTCTCTGTCTCCGTCTCCCTGTCTCTGTCTCTGTCTCCGTCTCCCTGTCTCTGTCTCTGT
>JAPQNM010001311.1:0-25000 GCA_029783475.1 Metacarcinus magister | reverse complement strand
CTCCGTTTCCGTCTCCCTGTCGCCGTCACCGTCTCCCTTTCTCTGTCTCCGTCTCCCTGTCTCTGTCTCCGTCTTCCTGTCTCTGTCTCCCTGTCTCCCTGTCTCCGTCTCCCTGTCTCCCTGTCTCCGTCTCCCTGTCTCCGTCTCCCTGTCTCCGTCCCCTGTCTCCGTCTCCGTCTCCCAGTCTCCGTCTCCGTCTCCCTGTCTCTGTGTCCGTCTCCCTGTCTCTGTCTACGTCTCCGTCTCCCTGTCTCTGTCTCCAATTCCCTGTCTCTGTCTCCGTCTCCCTGTCTCTGTCTCCGTCTCCCTGTCTCTGTCTCCGTCTCCCTGTCTCTGTCTCCATCTCCCTGTCTCCGTCTGCCTGTCTCCGTCTCCGTCTCCCTGTCTCCGTCTCCCTGTCCCTGTCTCCGTCTTCCTGTCCCTGTCTCCGTCTTCCTGTCCCTGTCTCCGTCTCCCTGTCCCAGTCTCCGTCTCCGTCTCCCTGTCCCAGTCCCTGTCTCCGTCTCCCTGTCTCCGTCTCCGTCTCCCTGTCTCTGTGTCCGTCTCTCTGTCTCTGTGTCCGTCTCCCTGTCTCTGTCTACGTCTCTGTCTCCCTGTCTCCATATCCCTGTCTCTGTCTCCGTCTCCCTGTCTCTGTCTCTGTCTCCCTGTCTCCATATCCCTGTCTCTGTCTCCGTCTCCCTGTCTCTGTCTCCGTCTCCCTGTCTCCGTCTCCCTGTCTCTGTCTCCGTATCCCTGTCTCCGTCTCCGTCTCCCTGTCCCTGTCCCTGTCTTCGTCTCCGTCTTCCTCTCCGTCTCCGTCTCCGTCTCCGTCTCCCTGTCCTTGTCTCCGTCTCGCTGTCCCTGTCCCTGTCTCCGTCTCCGTCTCCGTCTCAATCTCCCTGTCCCTGTCTTCGTCTCCGTCTCCGTCTCCGTCTCCGTCTCCCTGTCTCCGTCTCCGTCTCCGTCTCCATCTACCTGTCCCTGTCCCTGTCTCCGTCTCCATCTCCGTCTCCGTCTTCGTCTCCCTGTCCCTGTCTCCGTCTCCCTGTCCCTGTCCCTGTCCCTGTCTCCGTCTCCCTGTCTCCGTCTCCGTCTCCATCTCCGTCTCCGTCCTCTGTCCCTGTCCCTGTCTCCATCTCCGTCTCCCTGTCTGTCTCCGTCTTCCTGTCTCTGTCTCCGTCTCCCTGTCTCTGTCTCCGTCTCCCTGTCTCCGTCTCCGTCTCCCTGTCTCCGTCTCCATCTCCCTGTCTCTGTCTCCGTCTCCCTGTCTCCGTCTCTGTCTCCCTGTCTCCGTCTCCATCTCCCTGTCTCTGTCTCCGTCTCCCTGTCTCTATCTCCGTCTCCCTGTCTCTGTCTCCGTCTCCCTGTCTCTGTCTCCGTCTCCCTGTATCCTTCTCCCTGTCTCTGTCTCCGTCTCCCTGTCTCCGTCTCCCTGTCCCCGTCTCCCTGTCTCCCTGTCTCCGTCTCCGTCTCCGTCTCCGTCTTCGTCTATGTCTCCGTCTCCCTGTCTCCGTCTCCCTGTCTCCGTCTCCCTGTCTCCGTCTCTGTCTCCCTGTCTCCGTCTCCCTGTCTCTGTCTCTGTCTCCGTCTCCCTGTCTCCGTCTCCCTATCTCCGTCTCCCTGTCTCCATCTCCCTGTCTCTGTCTCCATCTCCCTGTCTCTGTCTCCGTCTCCCTGTATTTGTCTCCGTCTCCCTGTCTGTCTCCGTCTCCCTGTCTCTGTCTCCGTCTACCTGTCTCTGTCTCCGTCTCCCTGTCTCTGTCTCCGTATCCCTGTCTCTGTCTCCGTCTCCCTGTCTCCGTCTCTGTCTCCCTGTCTCCGTCTCTGTCTCCCTGTCTCCGTCTCCGTCTCCCTGTCTCCGTCTCCGTCTCCCTGTCTCTGTCTCCGTCTCCCTGTCTCTGTCTCCGTCTCCCTGTCTCTGTCTCCGTCTCCCTGTCTCCGTCTCTGTCTCCCTGTCTCCGTCTCCCTGTCTCCGTCTCCCTGTCTCCGTCTCTGTCTCCCTGTCTCCGTCTCCGTCTCCCTGTCTCCGTCTACGTCTCCCTGTCTCCATCTCCGTCTCCCTGTCTCTGTCTCCGTCTCCCTGTCTCTGTCACCGTCTCCCTGTCTCTGTCTCCGTCTCCCTGTCTCTGTCTCCGTCTCCCTGTCTCTGTCTCCGTCTCTCTGTCTCTGTCTCCGTCTCCCTGTCTCCCTGTCTCCGTCTCCCTGTCTCCCTGTCTCCGTCTCCCTGTCTCCGTCTCCCTGTTTCCGTCTCCCTGTCTCCGTCTCCGTCTCCCTGTCTCCGTCTCCGTCTCCCAGTCTCCGTCTCCGTCTCCCTGTCTCTGTGTCCGTCTCCCTGTCTCTGTCTACGTCTCCGTCTCCCTGTCTCTGTCTCCGTTTCCCTGTCTCTGTCTCCGTCTCCCTGTCTCTGTCTCCGTCTCCCTGTCTTTGTCTCCGTCTCCCTGTCTCTGTCTCCGTCTTCCTGTCTCCGTCTGCCTGTCTCCGTCTCCGTCTCCCTGTCTCCGTCTCCCTGTCCCTGTCTCAGTCTTCCTGTCCCTGTCTCCGTCTTCCTGTCCCTGTCTCTGTCTCCCTGTCCCTGTCTCCGTCTCCATCACCCTGTCCCTGTCCCTGTCTCCGTCTCCCTGTCTCCGTCTCCGTCTCCCTGTCTTTGTGTCCGTCTCTCTGTCTCTGTGTCCGTCTCCCTGTCTTTGTCTACGTCTCTGTCTCCCTGTCTCCATCTCCCTTTCTCTGTCTCCGTCTCCCTGTCTCTGTCTTCGTCTCCCTGTCTCCATCTTCCTGTCTCTGTCTCCGTCTCCCTGTCTCTGTCTCCGTCTCCCTGTCTCCGTCTCCTTGTCTCTGTCTCCGTCTCCCTGTCTCTGTCTCCGTCTCCCTGTCTCTGTCTCCGTCTCCCTGTCTCTGTCTCCGTCTACCTGTCTCCATCTCCGTCTCCCTGTCTCTGTCTCCCTGTCCCTGTTTCCGTCTTCCTGTCCCTGTCTCCGTCTTCCTGTCCCTGTCTCCGTCTCCCTGTCCCTGTCTCCGTCTCCGTCTCCGTCTCCGTCTCCCTGTCTCTGTCCCTGTCCCCGTCTCCCTGTCTCCGTTTCCCTGTCTCTGTCTCCGTCTCCGTCTCCGTCTCCATCTCCGTCTCCCTGTCTCCGTCTCCGTCTCCGTCTCCGTCTCCGTCTCCGTCTCCCTGTCCCTGTCTCCATCTCCGTCTCCCTGTCCCTGTCTCAGTCTTCCTGTCCCTGTCCCTGTCTCCGTCTCCGTCTACCTATCCCTGTCCCTGTCTCCGTCTCCGTCTCCGTCTCCGTCTCCGTCTCCCTGTCCCTGTCTCCGTCTCCGTCTCCCTGTCCCTGTCTCCGTCTCCCTGTCCCCGTCCCTGTCTCCGTCTCCGTCTCTCTGTCCTTGTCTCCGTCTCCGTCTCCCTCTCCCTGTCTCCGTCTCTGTCTCCCTGTCTCTGTCTCCGTCTCCCTGTCCCTGTCCCTGTCCCTGTCTCCATCTCCGTCTCCGTCTCCGTCTCCCTGTCCGTGTCTCAGTCTCCGTCTCCCTTTCTCCGTCTCCGTCTCCCTGTCTCCGTCTCCGTTTCCATCTCCGTCTCCCTGTCCCTGTCTCCGTCTCCCTGTCCCTGTCCCTGTCTCCGTCTCCGTCTCCGTCTCCGTCTCCCTGTCCCTGTCTCCGTCTCCGTCTCCCTGTCCCTGTCCCTGTCTCCGTCTCCGTCTTCCTCTCCGTCTCCGTCTCCGTCTCCGTCTCCCTGTCCTTGTCTCCGTCTCGCTGTCCCTGTCTCTGTCTCCGTCTCCGTCCCCCTGTCCCTGTCTCCGTCTCCGTCTCCGTCTCCGTCTCCGTCTCCCTGTCTCCGTCTCCTTCTCCGTCTACCTGTCCCTGTCACCATCTCCATCTCCGTCTCCGTCTCCGTCTCCGTCTCCCTGTCCCTGTCTCCGTCTCCCTGTCTCTGTCCCTGTCCCTGTCTCCGTTTCCCTGTCTCCGTCTCCGTCTCCCTGTCCCTGTCCCTGTCTCCGTCTCCGTCTCCCTGTCTCCGTCTCCCTGTCTCCGTCTCCGTCTCCGTCTCCGTCTCTCTGTCCCTGTCCCTGTCCCTGTCTCCGTGTCCGTCTCCATCTCCGTCTCCGTCTCCGTCTCCCTGTCTCCGTCTACCTGTCCCTGTCTCCGTCTCCGTCTCCGTCTCCGTCTCCGTCTTCCTCTCCCTGTCCCTGTCCCTGTCTCCGTCTCCCTGTCTCCGTCTCCGTCTCCGTCTCCCTGCCTCCGTCTCCGTCTCCGTCTCCGTCTCCCTGCCTCCGTCTCCGTCTCCGTCTCCGTCTCCCTGTCCCTGTCCCTGTCTCCGTCTTCCTGTCCCTGTCTCCGTCTGCGTCTCCGTCTCCCTTTCCCTGTCTCCCTGTCTCCGTCTCCCTGTCTCCGTCTCCCTGTCCCTGTCCCTGTCCCCGTCTCCCTGTCTCCGTCTCCCTGTCTCCGTCTCCCTGTCCCTGTCCCTGTCCCTGTCTCCGTCTCCGTCTCCGTCTCCGTCGCCCTTTCCCTGTCTCCGTCTTCGTCTCCCTGTCTCCGTCTCCGTCTCCCTGTCTCCGTCTCCGTTTCCGTCTCCGTCTCCCTGTCCCTGTCTCCGTCTCCCTGTCCCTGTCCCTGTCCCTGTCTCTGTCTCCGTCTCCGTCTCCGTCTCCCTGTCCCTGTCTCCGTCTCCGTCTCCCTGTCCCTGTCCCTGTCTTCGTCTCCGTCTTCCTCTCCGTCTCCGTCTCCGTCTCCGTCTCCCTGTCCTTGTCTCCGTCTCGCTGTCCCTTTCCCTGTCTCCGTCTCCGTCTCCGTCTCAATCTCCCTGTCCCTGTCTTCGTCTCCGTCTCCGTCTCCGTCTCCGTCTCCCTGTCTCCGTCTCCGTCTCCGTTTCCGTCTACCTGTCCCTGTCCCTGTCTCCGTCTCCGTCTCCATCTCCGTCTCCGTCTCCCTGTCCCTGTCTCCGTCTCCCTGTCCCTGTCCCTGTCCCTGTCTCCGTCTCCCTGTCTCCGTCTCCGTCTCCATCTCCGTCTCCGTCCTCTGTCCCTGTCCCTGTCTCCATCTCCGTCTCCCTGTCTTTGTCCGTCTTCCTGTCTCTGTCTCCGTCTCCCTGTCTCTGTCTCCGTCTCCTTGTCTCCGTCTCCGTCTCCCTGTCTCCGTCTCCCTGTCTCCGTCTCCCTGTCCCCGTCTCCCTGTCTCCCTGTCTCCGTCTCCGTCTCCATCTCCGTCTTCGTCTATGTCTCCGTCTCCCTGTCTCCGTCTCCCTGTCTCCGTCTCCCTGTCTCCGTCTCTGTCTCCCTGTCTCCGTCTCCCTGTCTCTGTCTCTGTCTCCGTCTCCCTGTCTCCGTCTCCCTGTCTCCGTCTCCCTGTCTCCATCTCCCTGTCTCTGTCTCCATCTCCCTGTCTCTGTCTCCGTCTCCCTGTATCCGTCTCCCTGTCTCCGTCTCCCTGTCTCTGTCTCCGTCTACCTGTCTCTGTCTCCGTCTCCCTGTCTCTGTCTCCGTCTCCCTGTCTTTGTCTCCGTCTCCCTGTCTCTGTCTCCGTCTTCCTGTCTCCGTCTGCCTGTCTCCGTCTCCGTCTCCCTGTCTCCGTCTCCCTGTCCCTGTCTCCGTCTTCCTGTCCCTGTCTCCGTCTTCCTGTCCCTGTCTCCGTCTCCCTGTCCCTGTCTCCGTCTCCGTCTCCCTGTCCCTGTCCCTGTCTCCGTCTCCCTGTCTCCGTCTCCGTCTCCCTGTCTCTGTGTCCGTCTCTCTGTCTCTGTGTCCGTCTCCCTGTCTTTGTCTACGTCTCTGTCTCCCTGTCTCCATCTCCCTGTCTCTGTCTCCGTCTCCCTGTCTCTGTCTTCGTCTCCCTGTCTCCATCTTCCTGTCTCTGTCTCCGTCTCCCTGTCTCTGTCTCCGTCTCCCTGTCTCCGTCTCCTTGTCTCTGTCTCCGTCTTCCTGTCTCCGTCTCCCTGTCTCTGTCTCCGTCTCCCTGTCTCTGTCTCCGTCTCCCTGTCTCTGTCTCCGTCTGCCTGTCTCCGTCTCCGTCTCCCTGTCTCTGTCTCCCTGTCCCTGTTTCCGTCTTCCTGTCCCTGTCGCCGTCTCCCTGTCCCTGTCTCCGTCTCCGTCTCCGTCTCCGTCTCCCTGTCTCTGTCCCTGTCCCCGTCTCCCTGTCTCCGTTTCCCTGTCCCTGTCTCCGTCTCCGTCTCCGTCTCCATCTCCGTCTCCTCCGTCTCCGTCTCCGTCTCCGTCTCCGTCTCCGTCTCCCTGTCCCTGTCTCCATCTCCGTCTCCTTGTCTTTGTCTCAGTCTTCCTATCCCTGTCCCTGTCTCCGTCTCCGTCTACCTATTCCTGTCCCTGTCTCCGTCTCCATCTCCGTCTCCGTCTCCGTCTCCCTGTCCCTGTCTCCGTCTCCGTCTCCCTGTCCCTGTCTCCGTCTCCCTGTCCCCGTCCCTGTCTCCGTCTCCGTCTCCCTGTCCCTGTCTCCGTCTCCGTCTCCCTCTCCCTGTCTCCGTCTCTGTCTCCCTGTCTCTGTCTCCATCTCCCTGTCCCTGTCCCTGTCCCTGTCTCCATCTCCGTCTCCGTCTCCGTCTCCCTGTCCCTGTCTCAGTCTCCGTCTCCCTGTCTCCGTCTCCGTCTCCCTGTCTCCGTCTCCGTTTCCATCTCCGTCTCCCTGTCCCTGTCTCCGTCTCCCTGTCCCTGTCCCTGTCTCCGTCTCCGTCTCCGTCTCCGTCTCCCTGTTCCTGTCTCCGTCTACCTGTCACTGTCCCTGTCCCTGTCTCCGTCTCCGTCTTCCTCTCCGCCTCCGTCTCCGTCTCCGTCTCCCTGTCCTTGTCTCCGTCTCGCTGTCCCTGTCTCTGTCTCCGTCTCCGTCTCCGTCTCCGTCTCCCTGTCCCTGTCAGAGGTGAGAGCAGGTTTGTTTGCTGGATGGAGGGAGTGTGTCTGTGTTGTGTGTGCATTGGAGGGATTGCATGTGGGTGAGAGTGTGTGTGTGTGTGTGTGTTGTGTGTGTTGTGTGTGTGTGTGTGTGTGTGTGTGTGTGTGTGTATATTGGAGGAATTGAATGTGGGTGAGAGTGTGTGTGTATGTGTGTGTTGTGTGTGTTTTGAGTGTATGGGTGTGGGTGTGTGTGTGTGGTGTGTGTGTGTGTGTGTGTGTGTGTGTGTGTGTGTGTGTGTGTGTGTGTGTATGTGTGTGTGTGTGTGTGTGTGTGTGTGTGTGTGTGTGTGTGTGTGTGTGTGTGTATTGGAAGAATTGAATGTGGGTGAGAGTGTGTGTGTGTCTATGTGTGTGTGTGTGTGTGTTGTGTGTGTTGTGTGTGTATGGGTGTGGGTGTGTGTGTGTGGTGTATGTGTGTGTGTGTGTGTGTGGTGTGTGTGTGTGTGTGTGTGTGTGTGTGTGTGTGTGTGTGTGTGTGGGTTTCGGGCATGCGTGGTTGCGGGGCTGCGTGGTTGTGGGGCTGCGTGGTTGTGGGGCTGCGTGGTTGTGGGGCTGTGTGGTTGCGAGGCTGCGTGGTTGTAGGGCTGCGTGGTTGCGGGGCTGCGTGGTTGTGGGGCTACGTGGTTGCGGGGCTGCGTGGTTGTGGGACTGCGTGGTTCTGGGGCTGCATGAGTGTGGGGCTGCGTGGTTGCAAGGCTGCGTGGTTGTGGGGCTGTGTGGTTGCGGGACTGGGTGGTTGTGGGGCTTCGTGGTTGTGGGGCTGCTTGATTGTGGGGCTGTGTGGTTGTGGGGCTGCGTGGTTGTGGGGCTGCGTGGTTGTGGGGTTGCGTGGCTGCGGGGCTGCGTGGTTGCGGGGCTGCGTGGTTGTGGGGCTGCGTGGTTGTGGGGCTGCGTGGTTGTGGGGCTGCGTGGTTGTGGGGCTGTGTATTTGCAGGACTGATTGGTTGCGGGGTTGCGTAGTTCGGGGGTTGCGTGGTTGTGGGGCTGCGTGGTTGTGGGGCTGCGTGGTTGCGGGGCTGCGTGGTTGTGGGGCTGCGTGGTTGCGGAGCTGCGTGGTTGCGGGGCTGCGTGGTTGCGGGACATCGGGGCTGCGTGGTTGCGGGACTGCGTTTTTTGTGGGGCTGCGTGGTTGCGGGACCTCGGGGCTGCGTGGATGCGGGACTTCAGGGCTGCGTGGTTGCGGGACTGCGTGGTGGTGGGGCTGCGTGGTGGCGGGCTTGCGTGGTGGCGGGGCTGCGTGGTTGTGGGGCTGCGTAGTTGTGAGGCTGCCTGGTTGTGGGGCTGCGTGGTTGCGGGAATTCGTGGTTGTGGGGCTGCGTGGTTGCGTGGTTCCGTCTCCCTGTTTCCGTCTCCCTGTCTCTGTCTCTGTCTCCGTCTCCCTGTCTCTGTCTCTGTCTCCGTCTCCCTGTCTCTGTCTCTGTGTGGGGCTGCGTGGTTGCGGGCCTGCGTGGTTGTGAGGCTGCCTGGTTGTGGGGCTAAGTGGCTGCGGGACTGCGTGGTTGCGGGGCTGCTTGGTTGTGGGATTGCGTGGTTGCGGGACTGCGTGGTTGCGGGGCTCCGTGGTTGTAGGGCTGCGTGGTTGTGGGGCTGCGTGGTTGTGGGGCTGCGTGGTGGCGGGCTTGCGTGTTGGCGGGGCTGCGTGGTTGTGGGGCTGCGTAGTTTTGGGGCTGCGTGGTTGCGGGGCTGCGTGGTTGTGAGGCTGCCTGGTTGTGGGGCTGCGTGGTTGCGGGGCTGCGTCGTTGTGGGGCTGCGTGGTTGCGGGGCTGCGTGGTTACGGGGCTGCGTGGTTGTGGGGCTGCGTGGTTGCGGGACTGCGTGGTTGCGGGGCTGCGTGGTTGTGGAGCTGCGTGGTTGTGGGGCTGCGTGGTTGCGGGGCTGCGTGGTTGTGGGGCTGCGAGGTTGTGGGGCTGCGTGGTTGTGGGGCTGCGTGGTTGCGGGGCTGCGTGGTAGTGGGGCTGCGTGGTCTCCGTCTCCCTGTCTCCGTCTCCCTGTCTCTGTCTACGTCTCCCTGTCTCCGTCTCCCTGTCTCCGTCTCCCTGTCTCCGTCTCCCTGTCTCTGTCTCCCTGTCTCTGTCTCCGTCTCCGTCTCCCTGTGTCTGTCTCCGTCTCCCTGTCTCTGTCTCCATCTCCGTCTCCCTGTCTCTGTCTCATTCTCCCTGTCTCTGTCTCCGTCTCCCTGTCTCTGTGTCCGTCTCCCTGTCTCTGTCTCCGTCTCCCTGTCTCCCTGTCTCCGTCTCCCTTTCTCCGTCTCCCTGTCTCCATCTCCCTGTTTCTGTCTCTGTCTCTGTCTCTGTCTCCGTCTCCCTGTCTTCGTCTCCCTGTCTTCGTCTCCCTGTCTTCGTCTCCCTGTCTCCGTCTCCCTGTCTCTGTCTCCCTGTCTCTGTCTCCGTCTCCGTCTCCTTGTCTCAATCTTTCTGTCTCTGTCTCCATCTCCGTCTCCCTGTCTCATTCTCCCGTTCTCTGTCTCTTGTCTCTGTCTACCTGTCCCTGTCTCCGTCTCCCTGTCTCTGTCTCTGTCTCCGTCTCCCTGTCTCTTTCTCTGTCTCTGTCTCTCTCTCTCTCTCTCTCTCTCTCTCTCTCTCTCTCTCTCTCTCTCTCTCTCTCTCTCTCTCTCTCTCTCTCTCTCTCTCTCTCTCTCTCTCTCTGTCTCTCTCTGTTTCCCTGTCTCTGTCTCTGTCTCCGTCTCCCTGTCTCTGTATCTGTCTCCGTCTCCCTGTCTCTGTCTCTGTCTCCGTCTCCCTGTCTCTGTCTCTGTCTCCGTCTCCCTGTCTCTGTCTCTGTCTCTGTCTCCATCTCCCTGTCTCTGTCTCTGTCTCCGTCTCCCTCTCTCTGTCTCTGTCTCCGTCTCCCTGTTTCCGTCTCCCTGTCTCTGTCTCTGTCTCCGTCTCCCTGTCTCTGTCTCTGTCTCCGTCTCCCTGTCTCTGTCTCTGTGTGGGGCTGCGTGGTTGTGGGCCTGCCTGGTTGTGAGGCTGCCTAATTGTGGGGCTGCGTGGTTGCGGGGCTGCGTGGTTGTGGGGCTGCGTGGCTGCGGGACTGCGTGGTTGCGGGGCTGCTTGGTTGTGGGGCTGCGTGGTTGCGGGACTGCGTGGTTGCGGGGCTGCGTGGTTGTGGGGCTGCGTGGTTGTGGGGCTGCTTGGTTGTGGGGCTGCGTGGTGGCGGGCTTGCGTGGTGGCGGGGCTGCGTGATTGTGGGGCTGCGTAGTTGTGGGGCTGCGTGGTTGCGGGGCTGCGTGGTTGTGAGGCTGCCTGGTTGTGGGGCTGCGTGGTTGCGGGGCTGCGTGGTTGTGGGGCTGCGTGGTTGCGGGGCTGCGTGGTTGCGGGGCTGCGTGGTTGTGGGGCTTCGTGGTTGCGGGACTGCGTGGTTGCGGGGCTGCGTAGTTGTGGAGCTGCGTGGTTGTGGGGCTGCGTGGTTGCGGGGCTGCGTGGTTGTGGGGCTGCGTGGTTGTGGGGCTGCGTGGTTGTGTCTCTGTCTCTGTCTTCGTCTCCCTGTCTTCGTCTCCCTGTCTTCGTCTCCCTGTCTTCGTCTCCCTGTCTCTGTCTCCCTGTCTCTGTCTCCGTCTCCGTCTCCTTGTCTCAATCTTTCTGTCTCTGTCTCCATCTCCGTCTCCCTGTCTCATTCTCCCTATCTCTGTCTCTTGTTTCTGTCTACCTGTCCCTGTCTCCGTCTCCCTGTCTCTGTCTCTGTCTCCGTCTCCCTGTCTCTTTCTCTCTCTCTCTCTCTCTCTCTCTCTCTCTCTCTCTCTCTCTCTCTCTCTCTCTCTCTCTCTCTCTCTCTCTCTCTCTCTCTCTCTCTCTCTCTCTCTCTCTCTCTCTCTCTCTCTCTGTCTCTCTCTGTCTCCCTGTTTCTGTCTCTCTCTCCGTCTCCCTGTCTCTGTATCTGTCTCCGTCTCCCTGTCTCTGTCTCTGTCTCCGTCTCCCTGTCTCTGTCTCTGTCTCCGTCTCCCTGTCTCTGTCTCTGTCTCCGTCTCCCTGTCTCTGTCTCTGTCTCCGTCTCCCTGTCTCTGTCTATGTCTCAGTCTCCCTCTCTCTGTCTCTGTCTCCGTCTCCCTGTTTCCGTCTCCTTGTCTCTATCTCTGTCTCCATCTCCCTGTCTCTGTCTCTGTCTCCGTCTCTATTTCCGTCTCCCTGTCTCCGTCTCCCTGTCTCTTTCTCTGTCTCTCTCTCTCTCTCTCTCTCTCTCTCTCTCTCTCTCTCTCTCTCTCTCTCTCTCTCTCTCTCTCTCTCTCTCTTTCTCTCTCTCTCTCTCTCTCTCTCTCTCTCTCTCTCTCTCTCTCTCTCTCTCTCTCTCTCTCTCTCTCTCTCTCTCTCTCTCTCTCTCTCTCTCTCTCTCTCTCTCTCTCTCTCTCTCTCTCTCTCTCTCTCTCTCTGTCTCTCTCCTTCTCCCTGTCTCTGTCTCTGTCTCCGTCTCCCTGTCTCTGTATCTATCTCCGTCTCCCTGTCTCTGTCTCCGTCTCCCTGTCTCTGTCTCTGTCTCCGTCTCCCTGTCTCTGTCTCTGTCTCCGTCTCCCTGTCTCTGTCTCTGTCTCCGTCTCCCTGTCTCTGTCTCTGTTTCCGTCTCCCACTCTCTGTCTCTGTCTCTGTCTCCCTATTTCCGTCTCCTTGTCTCTGTCTCTGTTTCCGTCTCCCTGTCTCTGTCTCTGTCTCCGTCTCCATGTCTCTGTCTCTGTCTCAGTCTCCCTGTTTCCGTCTCCTTGTCTCTGTCTCTGTCTCCGTCTCCCTGTCTCTGTCTCTGTCTCCGTCTCCCTGTTTCCGTCTCCTTGTCTCTGTCTCTGTCTCCGTCTCCCTGTCTCTGTCTCTCTCTGTCTCCCTGTCTCTGTCCCTGTCTCCGTCTCCCTGTCTATGTATCTGTCTCCGTCTCCCTGTCTCTGTCTCTGTCTCCGTCTCCCTGTCTCGGTCTCTGTCTCCGTCTCCCTGTCTCTGTCTCTGTCTCCGTCTCCCTGTCTCTGTCTCTGTCTCCGTCTCCCTGTCTCTGTCTCTGTCTCCGTCTCCCTCTCTCTGTCTCTGTCTCCGTCTCCCTGTTTCCGTCTCCCTGTCTCTGTCTCTGTCTCCGTCTCCCTGTCTCTGTCTCTGTCTCCGTCTCCCTGTCTCTGTCTCTGTCTCCGTCTTCCTGTCTCTGTCTCCATCTCCCTGTCTCCGTCTCTGTCTCCCTGTCTCCGTCTCTGTCTCCCTGTCTCCGTCTCCGTCTCCCTGTCTCCATCTCCGTCTCCCTGTCTCTGACTCCGTCTCCCTGTCTCTGTCTCCGTCTCCCTGTCTCTGTCTCCGTCTCCCTGTCTCCGTCTCTGTCTCCCTGTCTCCGTCTCCCTGTCTCCGTCTCCCTGTCTCCGTCTCCGTCTCCCTGTCTCTGTCTCCGTCTCCCTGTCTCCGTTTCCGTCTCCCTATCGCCGTCACCGTCTCCCTTTCTCTGTCTCCGTCTCCCTGTCTCTGTCTCCGTCTTCCTGTCTCTGTCTCCCTGTCTCCCTGTCTCCGTCTCCCTGTCTCCCTGTCTCCGTCTCCCTGTCTCCGTCTCCCTGTCTCCGTCCCCTGTCTCCGTCTCCGTCTCCCAGTCTCCGTCTCCGTCTCCCTGTCTCTGTGTCCGTCTCCCTGTCTCTGTCTACGTCTCCGTCTCCCTGTCTCTGTCTCCAATTCCCTGTCTCTGTCTCCGTCTCCCTGTCTCTGTCTCCGTCTCCCTGTCTCTGTCTCCGTCTCCCTATCTCTGTCTCCATCTCCCTGTCTCCGTCTGCCTGTCTCCGTCTCCGTCTCCCTGTCTCCGTCTCCCTGTCCCTGTCTCCGTCTCCCTGTCTCTGTCTCCGTCTCCCTGTCTCTGTCTCCGTCTCCCTGTCTCTGTCTCCATCTCCCTGTCTCCGTCTGCCTGTCTCCGTCTCCGTCTCCCTGTCTCCATCTCCCTGTCCCTGTCTCCGTCTTCCTGTCCCTGTCTCCGTCTTCCTGTCCCTGTCTCCGTCTCCCTGTCCCAGTCTCCGTCTCCGTCTCCCTGTCCCAGTCCCTGTCTCCGTCTCCCTGTCTCCGTCTCCGTCTCCCTGTCTCTGTGTCCGTCTCTCTGTCTCTGTGTCCGTCTCCCTGTCTCTGTCTACGTCTCTGTCTCCCTGTCTCCATATCCCTGTCTCTGTCTCCGTCTCCCTGTCTCTGTCTCTGTCTCCCTGTCTCCATATCCCTGTCTCTGTCTCCGTCTCCCTGTCTCTGTCTCCGTCTCCCTGTCTCCGTCTCCCTGTCTCTGTCTCCGTATCCCTGTCTCCGTCTCCGTCTCCCTGTCCCTGTCCCTGTCTTCGTCTCCGTCTTCCACTCCGTCTCCGTCTCCGTCTCCGTCTCCCTGTCCTTGTCTCCGTCTCGCTGTCCCTGTCCCTGTCTCCGTCTCCGTCTCCGTCTCAATCTCCCTGTCCCTGTCTTCGTCTCCGTCTCCGTCTCCGTCTCCGTCTCCCTGTCTCCGTCTCCGTCTCCGTCTCCACCTACCTGTCCCTGTCCCTGTCTCCGTCTCCATCTCCGTCTCCGTCTTCGTCTCCCTGTCCCTGTCTCCGTCTCCCTGTCCCTGTCCCTGTCCCTGTCTCCGTCTCCCTGTCTCCGTCTCCGTCCCCATCTCCGTCTCCGTCCTCTGTCCCTGTCCCTGTCTCCATCTCCGTCTCCCTGTCTGTCTCCGTCTTCCTGTCTCTGTCTCCGTCTCCCTGTCTCTGTCTCCGTCTCCCTGTCTCCGTCTCCGTCTCCCTGTCTCCGTCTCTGTCTCCCTGTCTCCGTCTCCATCTCCCTGTCTCTGTCTCCGTCTCCCTGTCTCTATCTCCGTCTCCCTGTCTCTGTCTCCGTCTCCCTGTCTCTGTCTCCGTCTCCCTGTATCCTTCTCCCTGTCTCTGTCTCCGTCTCCCTGTCTCCGTCTCCCTGTCCCCGTCTCCCTGTCTCCCTGTCTCCGTCTCCGTCTCCGTCTCCGTCTTCGTCTATGTCTCCGTCTCCCTGTCTCCGTCTCCCTGTCTCCGTCTCCCTGTCTCCGTCTCTGTCTCTCTGTCTCCGTCTCCCAGTCTCTGTCTCTGTCTCCGTCTCCCTGTCTCCGTCTCCCTGTCTCCGTCTCCCTGTCTCCATCTCCCTGTCTCTGTCTCCATCTCCCTGTCTCTGTCTCCGTCTCCCTGTATTTGTCTCCGTCTCCCTGTCTGTCTCCGTCTCCCTGTCTCTGTCTCCGTCTACCTGTCTCTGTCTCCGTCTCCCTGTCTCTGTCTCCGTATCCCTGTCTCTGTCTCCGTCTCCCTGTCTCCGTCTCTGTCTCCCTGTCTCCGTCTCTGTCTCCCTGTCTCCGTCTCCGTCTCCCTGTCTCCGTCTCCGTCTCCCTGTCTCTGTCTCCGTCTCCCTGTCTCTGTCTCCGTCTCCCTGTCTCTGTCTCCGTCTCCCTGTCTCCGTCTCCCTGTCTCCGTCTCCCTGTCTCCGTCTCTGTCTCCCTGTCTCCGTCTCCGTCTCCCTGTCTCCGTCTACGTCTCCCTGTCTCCATCTCCGTCTCCCTGTCTCTGTCTCCGTCTCCCTGTCTCTGTCACCGTCTCCCTATCTCTGTCTCCGTCTCCCTGTCTCTGTCTCCGTCTCCCTGTCTCTGTCTCCGTCTCCCTGTCTCTGTCTCCGTCTCCCTGTCTCCCTGTCTCCGTCTCCCTGTCTCCCTGTCTCCGTCTCCCTGTCTCCGTCTCCCTGTTTCCGTCTCCCTGTCTCCGTCTCCGTCTCCCTGTCTCCGTCTCCGTCTCCCAGTCTCCGTCTCCGTCTCCCTGTCTCTGTGTCCGTCTCCCTGTCTCTGTCTACGTCTCCGTCTCCCTGTCTCTGTCTCCGTTTCCCTGTCTCTGTCTCCGTCTCTTTGTCTCTGTCTCCGTCTCCCTGTCTTTGTCTCCGTCTCCCTGTCTCTGTCTCCGTCTTCCTGTCTCCGTCTGCCTGTCTCCGTCTCCGTCTCCCTGTCTCCGTCTCCCTGTCCCTGTCTCAGTCTTCCTGTCCCTGTCTCCGTCTTCCTGTCCCTGTCTCTGTCTCCCTGTCCCTGTCTCCGTCTCCATTTCCCTGTCCCTGTCCCTGTCTCCGTCTCCCTGTCTCCGTCTCCGTCTCCCTGTCTTTGTGTCCGTCTCTCTGTCTCTGTGTCCGTCTCCCTGTCTTTGTCTACGTCTCTGTCTCCCTGTCTCCATCTCCCTTTCTCTGTCTCCGTCTCCCTGTCTCTGTCTTCGTCTCCCTGTCTCCATCTTCCTGTCTCTGTCTCCGTCTCCCTGTCTCTGTCTCCGTCTCCCTGTCTCCGTCTCCTTGTCTCTGTCTCCGTCTTCCTGTCTTCCTCTCCCTGTCTCTGTCTCCGTCTCCCTGTCTCTGTCTCCGTCTCCCTGTCTCTGTCTCCGTCTACCTGTCTCCGTCTCCGTCTCCCTGTCTCTGTCTCCCTGTCCCTGTTTCCGTCTTCCTGTCCCTGTCTCCGTCTTCCTGTCCCTGTCGCCGTCTCCCTGTCCCTGTCTCCGTCTCCGTCTCCGTCTCCGTCTCCCTGTCTCTGTCCCTGTCCCCGTCTCCCTGTCTCCGTTTCCCTGTCTCTGTCTCCGTCTCCGTCTCCGTCTCCATCTCCGTCTCCCTGTCTCCGTCTCCGTCTCCGTCTCCGTCTCCGTCTCCGTCTCCCTGTCCCTGTCTCCATCTCCGTCTCCCTGTCCCTGTCTCAGTCTTCCTGTCCCTGTCCCTGTCTCCGTCTCCGTCTACCTATCCCTGTCCCTGTCTCCGTCTCCGTTTCCGTCTCCGTCTCCGTCTCCCTGTCCCTGTCTCCGTCTCCGTCTCCCTGTCCCTGTCTCCGTCTCGCTGTCCCTGTCCCTGTCTCCGTCTCCGTCTCTCTGTCCCTGTCTCCGTCTCCGTCTCCCTCTCCCTGTCTCCGTCTCTGTCTCCCTGTCTCTGTCTCCGTCTCCCTGTCCCTGTCCCTGTCCCTGTCCCTGTCTCCATCTCCGTCTCCGTCTCCGTCTCCCTGTTCGTGTCTCAGTCTCCGTCTCCCTTTCTCCGTCTCCGTCTCCCTGTCTCCGTCTCCGTTTCCATCTCCGTCTCCCTGTCCCTGTCTCCGTCTCCCTGTCCCTGTCCCTGTCTCTGTCTCCGTCTCCGTCTCCGTCTCCCTGTCCCTGTCTCCGTCTCCGTCTCCCTGTCCCTGTCCCTTTCTCCGTCTCCGTCTTCCTCTCCGTCTCCGTCTCCGTCTCCGTCTCCCTGTCCTTGTCTCCGTCTCGCTGTCCCTGTCTCTGTCTCCGTCTCCGTCTCCGTCTCCGTCTCCCTGTCCCTGTCTCCGTCTCCGTCTCCGTCTCCATCTCCGTCTCCCTGTCTCCGTCTCCTTCTCCGTCTACCTGTCCCTGTCACCATCTCCGTCTCCGTCTCCGTCTCCGTCTCCGTCTCCCTGTCCCTGTCTCCGTCTCCCTGTCTCTGTCCCTGTCCCTGTCTCCGTTTCCCTGTCTCCGTCTCCGTCTCCCTGTCCCTGTCCCTGTCTCCGTCTCCGTCTCCCTGTCTCCGTCTCCCTTTCTCCGTCTCCGTCTCCGTCTCTGTCTCTCTGTCCCTGTCCCTGTCCCTGTCTCAGTGTCCGTCTCCGTCTCCGTCTCCGTCTCCGTCTCCCTATCTCCGTCTACCTGTCCCTGTCTCCGTCTCCGTCTCCGTCTCCGTCTCCGTCTTCCTGTCCCTGTCCCTGTCCCTGTCTCCGTCTCCCTGTCTCCGTCTCCGTCTCCGTCTCCCTGCCTCCGTCTCCGTCTCCGTCTCCGTCTCCCTGTCTCTGTCTCCGTCTCCGTCTCTGTCTCCGTCTCCGTCTCCCTGTCCCTGTCCCTGTCTCCGTCTTCCTGTCCCTGTCTCCGTCTGCGTCTCCGTCTCCCTTTCCCTGTCTCCCTGTCTCCGTCTCCCTGTCTCTGTCTCTGTCTCCGTCTCCCTGTCTCCGTCTCCCTGTCTCCGTCTCCCTGTCTCCATCTCCCTGTCTCTGTCTCCATCTCCCTGTCTCTGTCTCCGTCTCCCTGTCTCTGTCTCCGTCTCCCTGTCTCTGTCTCCGTCTACCTGTCTCCGTTTCCGTCTCCCTGTCTCTGTCTCCCTGTCCCTGTTTCCGTCTTCCTGTCCCTGTCTCCGTCTTCCTGTCCCTGTCGCCGTCTCCCTGTCCCTGTCTCCGTCTCCGTCTCCGTCTCCGTCTCCCTGTCTCTGTCCCTGTCCCCGTCTCCCTGTCTCCGTTTCCCTGTCCCTGTCTCCGTCTCCGTCTCCGTCTCCATCTCCATCTCCTCCGTCTCCGTCTCCGTCTCCGTCTCCGTCTCCGTCTCCCTGTCCCTGTTTCCATCTCCGTCTCCATGTCCCTGTCTCAGTCTTCCTGTCCCTGTCCCTGTCTCCGTCTCCGTCTACCTATTCCTGTCCCTGTCTCCGTCTCCGTCTCCGTCTCCGTCTCCGTCTCCCTGTCCCTGTCTCCGTCTCCGTCTCCCTGTCCCTGTCTCCGTCTCCCTGTCCCCGTCCCTGTCTCCGTCTCCGTCTCCCTGTCCCTGTCTCCGTCTCCGTCTCCCTCTCCCTGTCTCCGTCTCTGTCTCCCTGTCTCTGTCTCCGTCTCCCTGTCCCTGTCCCTGTCCCTGTCTCCATCTCCGTCTCCGTCTCCGTCTCCCTGTCCCTGTCTCAGTCTCCGTCTCCCTTTCTCCGTCTCCGTCTCCCTGTCTCCGTCTCCGTTTCCATCTCCGTCTCCCTGTCCCTGTCTCCGTCTCCCTGTCCCTGTCCCTGTCTCCGTCTCCGTCTCCGTCTCCGTCTCCCTGTCCCTGTCTCCGTCTCCGTCTCCCTGTCCCTGTCCCTGTCTCCGTCTCCGTCTTCCTCTCCGTCTCCGTCTCCGTCTCCGTCTCCCTGTCCTTGTCTCCGTCTCGCTGTCCCTGTCTCTGTCTCCGTCTCCGTCTCCGTCTCCCTGTACCTGTCTCCATCTCCGTCTCCGTCTCCGTCTCCGTCTCCCTGTCTCCGTCTCAGTCTCCGTCTACCTGTCCCTGTCACCATCTCCGTCTCCGTCTCCGTCTCCGTCTCCGTCTCCCTGTCCCTGTCTCCGTCTCCCTGTCTCTTTCCCTGTCCCTGTCTCCGTTTCCCTGTCTCCGTCTCCGTCTCCCTGTCCCTGTCCCTGTCTCCATCTCCGTCTCCCTGTCTCCGTCTCCCTTTCTCCGTCTCCGTCTCCGTCTCCGTCTCTCTGTCCCTGTCCCTGTCCCTGTCTCAGTGTCCGTCTCCGTCTCCGTCTCCGTCTCCGTCTCCCTGTCTCCGTCTACCTGTCCCTGTCTCTGTCTCCGTCTCCGTCTCCGTCTCCGTCTTCCTGTCCCTGTCCCTGTCCCTGTCTCCGTCTCCCTGTCTCCGTCTCCATCTCCGTCTCCGTCTCCGTCTCCGTCTCCGTCTCCCTGTCCCTGTCTCCATCTCCGTCTCCGTCTCTGTCTCCGTCTCCGTCTCCCTGTCCCTGTCCCTGTCTCCGTCTTCCTGTCCCTGTCTCCGTCTGCGTCTCCGTCTCCCTTTCCCTGTCTCCCTGTCTCCGTCTCCCTGTCTCCGTCTCCCTGTCCCTGTCCCTGTCCCCGTCTCCCTGTCCCCGTCTCCCTGTCTCCGTCTCCCTGTCCCTGTGGCTGTCCCTGTCAACGTCTCCGTCTCCGTCTCCTTCTCCGTCTTCCTGTCCCTGTCCCTGTCTCCCTGTCTCCGTCTCCGTCTCCGTCTTCCTGTCTCTGTCCCTGTCTCCGTCTCCCTGTCTCCGTCTCCCTGTCCCTGTCCCTGTCCCCATCTCCCTGTCTCCGTCTCCCTGTCCCTGTCCCTGTCCCCGTCTCCCTGTCTCCGTCTCCCTGTCCCTGTCCCTGTCCCCGTCTCCCTGTCAACGTCTCCGTCTCCGTTTCCGTCTCCGTCTCCGTCTTCCTGTCCCTGTCCCTGTCCCTGTCTCCTTGTCCCTGTCTCCCTGTCTCCGTCTCCGTCTCCCTGTCTCCGTCTCCCTGTCTCTATCTCTGTCTCCGTCTCCCTGTCTCTGTCTCCGTCTCCCTGTCTCTGTCTCCGTCTTCCTGTCTCTGTCTCCGTCTCCCTGTCTCTGTCTCCGTCTCCCTGTCTCCGTCTCTGTCTCCCTGTCACCGTCTCTGTCTTCCTGTCTCTGTCTCTGTCTCCCTGTCTCCGTCTCTGTCTCCCTGTCTCCGTCTCCGTCTCCCTGTCTCCGTCTCCGTCTCCATCTCCGTCTCCGTCTCCCTGTCCCTGTCCCTGTCTCCGTCTCCGTCTCCCTGTCTTTGTCCGTCTTCCTGTCTCTGTCTCCGTCTCCCTGTCTCTGTCTCCGTCTCCCTATCTCCGTCTCCGTCACCCTGTCTCCGTCTCTATCTCCCTGTCTCCGTCTCCGTCTCCCTGTCTCTGTCTCCGTCACCCTGTCTATATTTCCGTCTCCCTGTCTCTGTCTCCCTGTCTTTGTCTCCGTCTCCCTGTCTCCGTCTCCCTGTCTCTGTCTCCGTCTCCCTGTCTCTGTCTCCCTGTCTCCGTCTCCCTGTTCCCGTCTCCCTATCTCCCTGTCTCCGTCTCCGTCTCCGTCTCCGTCTTCGTCTATGTCTCCGTCTCCCTGTCTCCGTCTCCCTGTCTCCGTCTCCCTGTCTCAGTCTCTGTCTCCCTGTCTCCGTCTCCCTGTCTCAGTCTCTGTCTCCGTCTCCCTGTCTCCATCTCCCTGTCTCCGTCTCCCTGTCTCTGTCTCCGTCTCCCTGTCTCTGTCCTTGTCTCCCTGTCTTTGTCTCCGTCTCCCTGTCTGTCTCCGTCTCCCTGTCTCTGTCTCCGTCTCCCTGTCTCTGTCTCCGTCTCCCTGTCTCTGTCTCCGTATCCCTGTCTCTGTCTCCATCTCCCTGTCTCCGTCTCTGTCTCCCTGTCTCCGTCTCTGTCTCCCTGTCTCCGTCTCCGTCTCCCTGTCTCTGTCTCCGTCTCCCTGTCTCTGTCTCCGTCTCCCTGTCTCTGTCTCCGTCATCCTGTCTCAATCCCTGTCTCCGTCTCCCTGTCTCCGTCTCCCTGTCTCCGTCTCTGTCTCCCTGTCTCCGTCTCCGTCTCCCTGTCTCCGTCTCCGTCTCCCTGTCTCCATCTCCGTCTCCCTTTCTCTCTCTCCGTCTCCCTGTCTTGTCTCCGTCTCCCTGTCTCTGTCTACGTCTCTGTCTCCCTGTCTCCATCTCCCTGTCTCTGTCTCCGTCTCCCTGTCTCTGTCTCCGTCTCCCTGTCTCCGTCTCCCTGTCTCTGTCTCCGTCTCCCTGTCTCTGTCTCCGTCTCCCTGTCTCCGACTCCCTATTTCTGTCTCCGTCTCCCTGTCTCCGTCTCCCTGTCTCTGTCTCCGTCTACCTGTCTCTGTCTCCGTCTCCCTGTCTCTGTCTCCGTCTGCCTGTCTCCGTCTCCGTCTCCCTGTCTCCGTCTCCCTGTCCCTGTCTCCGTCTTCCTGTCCCTGTCTCCGTCTTCCTGTCCCTGTCTCCGTCTCCCTGTCCCTGTCTCCGTCTCCGTCTCCGTCTTCGTCTCCCTGTCTCTGTCCCTGTCCCCGTCTCCCTGTCTCCGTTTCCCTGTCCCTGTCTCCTTCTCCGTCTCCGTCTCCGTCTCCGTCTCCGTCTCCCTGTCTCCGTCTCCATCTCCTTCTCCGTCTCCGTCTCCGTCTCCCTGTCCCTGTCTCAGTCTCCCTGTCCCTGTCCCTGTCTCCGTCTCCCTGTCCCTGTCCCTGTCTCCGTCTCCGTCTCCGTCTCCGTCTCCCTGTCCCTGTTTCCGTCTCCGTCTCCGTCTCCGTCTCCGTCTCCATCTCCGTCTCCCTGTCCCTGTCCCTGTCTCCGTCTCCGTCTCCGTCTCCCTGTCCCATTCCCTGTCTCCGTCTCCGTCTCCGTCTCCGTCTCCGTCTCTCTGTCCCTGTCCCTGTCCCTGTCTCCGTCTCCATCTCCCTGTCCCTGTCTCCGTTTCCGTCTCCCTGTCCATGTCTCCGTCTCCCTGTCCCTGTTCCTGTCTCCGTCTCCGTCTCCCTGTCCCTGTTTCCGTCTCCGTCTCCCTGTCCCTGTCTCAGTCTCCCTGTCCCTGTCCCTGTCTCCGTCTCCCTGTCTCTGTCTCCGTCTCCCTGTCTCCGTCTCTGTCTCCCTGTCTCCATCTCCCTGTCTCCGTCTCCCTGTCTCCGTCTCTGTCTCCCTGTCTCCATCTCCGTCTCCCTGTCTCCGTCTACGTCTCCCTGTCTCCATCTCCGTCTCCCTGTCTCTGTCTCCGTCTCCCTGTCTCTGTCACCGTCTCCCTGTCTCTGTCTCCGTCTCCCTGTCTCTGTCTCCGTCTCCCTGTCTCTGTCTCCGTCTCCCTGTCTCTGTCTCCGTCTCCCTGTCTCTGTCTATCTGTCTCCCTGTCTCCGTCTCCCTGTCTCCCTGTCTCCGTCTCCCTGTCTCCGTCTCCCTGTTTCCGTCTCCCTGTCTCCGTCTCCGTCTCCCTGTCTCCGTCTCCGTCTCCGTCTCCCTGTCTCTGTCTCCGTCTCCCTGTCTCTGTCTCCGTCTCCCTGTCTCTTTCTCCCTGTCTCCCTGTCTCCGTCTCCCTGTCTCCCTGTCTCCGTCTCCCTGTCTCCGTCTCCCTGTTTCCGTCTCCCTGTCTCCGTGTCCGTCTCCGTCTCCGTCTCCGTCTCCGTCTCCCTGTCTCCGTCTACCTGTCCCTGTCTCCGTCTCCGTCTCCGTCTCCGTCTCCGTCTTCCTGTCCCTGTCCCTGTCCCTGTCTCCGTCTCCCTGTATCCGTCTCCGTCTCCGTCTCCCTGCCTCCTTCTCCGTCTCCGTCTCCGTCTCCCTGTCTCCGTCTCCGTCTCGGTCTCTGTCTCCGTCTCCGTCTCCCTGTCCCTGTCCCTGTCTCCGTCTTCCTGTCCCTGTCTCCGTCTTCCTGTCCCTGTCTCCGTCAGCGTCTCCGTCTCCCTTTCCCTGTCTCCCTGTCTCCGTCTCCCTGTCTCCGTCTCCCTGTCCCTGTCCCTGTCTCCGTCTCCCTGCCTCCGTCTCCCTGTCTCCGTCTCCCTGTCCCTGTCGCTGTCCCTGTCAACGTCTCCGTCTCCGTCTCCTTCTCCGTCTTCCTGTCCCTGTCCCTGTCTCCCTGTCTCCGTCTCCGTCTCCGTCTTCCTGTCCCTGTCCCTGTCTCCGTCTCCCTGTCCCTGTCCCTGTCCCCATCTCCCTGTCTCCGTCTCCCTGTCCCTGTCCCTGTCCCCGTCTCCCTGTCTCCGTCTCCCTGTCCCTGTCCCTGTCCCCGTCTCCCTGTCAACGTCTCCGTCTCCGTTTCCGTCTCCGTCTCCGTCTTCCTGTCCCTGTCCCTGTCCCTGTCTCCTTGTCCCTGTCTCCCTGTCTCCGTCTCTGTCTCCCTGTCTCCGTCTCCCTGTCTCTATCTCTGTCTCCGTCTCCCTGTCTCCGTCTCCATCTCCGTCTCCGTCTCCGTCTCCGTCTCCCTGTCCCTGTCTCCGTCTCCGTCTCCGTCTCCATCTCCGTCTCCGTCTCCATCTCCCTGTCCCTGTCCCTGTCTCCGTCTCCGTCTCCGTCTCCCTGTCCCCTTCCCTGTCTCCGTCTCCGTCTCCGTCTCCGTCTCCGTCTCTCTGTCCCTGTCCCTGTCCCTGTCTCCGTCTCCATCTCCCCTGTCCCTGTCTCCGTTTCCGTCTCCCTGTCCATGTCTCCGTCTCCCTGTCCTGTTCCTGTCTCCGTCTCCGTCTCCCTGTCCCTGTCTCCGTCTCCGTCTCCCTGTCCCTGTCTCAGTCTCCCTGTCCCTGTCCCCTGTCTCCGTCTCCCTGTCTCTGTCTCCGTCTCCCTGTCTCTGTCACCGTCTCCCTATCTCTGTCTCCGTCTCCCTGTCTCTGTCTCCGTCTCCCTGTCTCTGTCTCCGTCTCCCTGTCTCTGTCTCCGTCTCCCTGTCTCCCTGTCTCCGTCTCCCCTGTCTCCCTGTCTCCGTCTCCCTGTCTCCGTCTCCCTGTTTCCGTCTCCCTGTCTCCGTCTCCGTCTCCCTGTCTCCGTCTCCGTCTCCCAGTCTCCGTCTCCGTCTCCCTGTCTCTGTGTCCGTCTCCCTGTCTCTGTCTACGTCTCCGTCTCCCTGTCTCTGTCTCCGTTTCCCTGTCTCTGTCTCCGTCTCTTTGTCTCTGTCTCCGTCTCCCTGTCTTTGTCTCCGTCTCCCTGTCTCTGTCTCCGTCTTCCTGTCTCCGTCTGCCTGTCTCCGTCTCCGTCTCCCTGTCTCCGTCTCCCTGTCCCTGTCTCAGTCTTCCTGTCCCTGTCTCCGTCTTCCTGTCCCTGTCTCTGTCTCCCTGTCCCTGTCTCCGTCTCCATCTCCCTGTCCCTGTCCCTGTCTCCGTCTCCCTGTCTCCGTCTCCGTCTCCCTGTCTTTGTGTCCGTCTCTCTGTCTCTGTGTCCGTCTCCCTGTCTTTGTCTACGTCTCTGTCTCCCTGTCTCCATCTCCCTTTCTCTGTCTCCGTCTCCCTGTCTCTGTCTTCGTCTCCCTGTCTCCATCTTCCTGTCTCTGTCTCCGTCTCCCTGTCTCTGTCTCCGTCTCCCTGTCTCCGTCTCCTTGTCTCTGTCTCCGTCTTCCTGTCTTCCTCTCCCTGTCTCTGTCTCCGTCTCCCTGTCTCTGTCTCCGTCTCCCTGTCTCTGTCTCCGTCTACCTGTCTCCGTCTCCGTCTCCCTGTCTCTGTCTCCCTGTCCCTGTTTCCGTCTTCCTGTCCCTGTCTCCGTCTTCCTGTCCCGTTCGCCGTCTCCCTGTCCCTGTCTCCGTCTCCGTCTCCGTCTCCGTCTCCCTGTCTCTGTCCCTGTCCCCGTCTCCCTGTCTCCGTTTCCCTGTCTCTGTCTCCGTCTCCGTCTCCGTCTCCATCTCCGTCTCCCTGTCTCCGTCTCCGTCTCCGTCTCCGTCTCCGTCTCCGTCTCCCTGTCCCCTGTCTCCATCTCCGTCTCCCTGTCCCTGTCTCAGTCTTCCTGTCCTGTCCCTGTCTCCGTCTCCGTCTACCTATCCCTGTCCCTGTCTCCGTCTCCGTTTCCGTCTCCGTCTCCGTCTCCGCTGTCCCTGTCTCCGTCTCCGTCTCCCTGTCCCTGTCTCCATCTCCCTGTCCCCGTCCCCTGTCTCCGTCTCCGTCTCTCTGTCCCTGTCTCCGTCTCCGTCTCCCTCTCCCTGTCTCCGTCTCTGTCTCCCTGTCTCTGTCTCCGTCTCGCTGTCCCTGTCCCTGTCTCCGTCTCGTCTCCGTCTCCCTGTCCCGTCTCCGTCTCCGTCTCCGTCTCCGTCTCCCTGTCTCCGTCTCCGTCTCCTGTCTCCGTCTCCTGTCTCCGTCTCCGTCTCCGTCTCCGTCTCCGTCTCCGTCTCCGTCTCCCTGTCCCTGTCTCCGTCTCCCTGTCCCTGTCCCTGTCTCCGTCTCCGTCTCCCTGTCTCCCTGTCCCTGTCTCCGTCTCCGTCTCCCTGTCCCTGTCTCCCTGTCTCCGTCTCCGTCTCTCCGTCTCCGTCTCCTGTCTCCGTCTCCGTCTCCGTCTCTGTCTCCGTCTCCCTGTCCCTGTCTCCGTCTCCGTCTCCGTCTCCGTCTCCGTCTCCGTCTCCGTCTCCTCTCCGTCTCCGTCTCCATCTCCCTGTCCCTGTCTCCGTCTCCGTCTCCGTCTCCGTCTCCCTGTCCCTGTCCCTGTCCCTGTCTCCGTCCTCCCTGTCTCCGTCTCCGTCTCCGTCTCCCTGTCCCTGTCTCCCTCTCCCTGTCTCCGTCTCCCGTCTCCTGTCTCGTCTCCGTCTCCTGTCTCCGTCTCCGTCTCCCTGTCCCTGTCCCTGTCTCCGTCTCCCTGTCCCGTCTCCGTCTCCGTCTCCCTCCGTCTCCCTGTCTCCGTCTCCCTGTCTCTGTCTCTGTCTCCGTCTCCCTGTCCTCCGTCTCCCTGTCTCCGTCTCCCTGTCTCCGTCTCCCTGTCTCCGTCTCCCTCTCCCTGTCCTCTGTCTCCGTCTCCCTGTCTTCTGTCTCCGTCTCCCTGTCTCTGTCTCCGTCTCCCTGTCTCCGTCTCCGTCTCCCTGTCTCTGTCTCCGTCTCCGTCTCCTGTCTCCGTCTCCTGTCCTCTGTCTCCGTCTCCGTCCTGTCTCCGTCTCCCTGTCTCCGTCTCGTCTCCGTCTCCGTCTCCTGTCTCCGTCTCCCTGTCTCCGTCTCCCTGTCCCTGTCTCCGTCTCCGTCTCCTGTCTCCTGTCTCCGTCTCCCCGTCTCCGTCTCCGTCTCCGTCTCCTTCTCCGTCTCCCTGTCTCCGTCTCCGTCTCCGTCTC
>JAPQNM010001310.1:55000-58668 GCA_029783475.1 Metacarcinus magister | reverse complement strand
ATAATCCCGTATATTCTTTATCATGTATCATCGGTTGGTTAAATTTTATATTATTTATTTTTCTTTTTTTCGTTTTTATAGTGTTACTTCCACCTTTCACCCCCCCACCCCCCCACCCCAACCACCCCCCTAAAACCCCAACCACCACCCCTCACCCGACACACACACACACACACACACACACACACCCACACAATAATATAATATAATATAGAATAACATATATAAGGTAAGTTTGAATATAACCTACTACAAGCTCGAACGCTGCCGGCTTATATAAAGGGTACTTCCAGAAATTGTCTCAGTCTGTAGTGCGCATCGCTCCGCTCCACACACACCCACACACTAGCAGCAGCAGCAGCATCATCATGACTGGCCGCGGCAAGGGAGGCAAGGGTCTTGGGAAAGGGGGCGCTAAGCGTCACCGAAAGGTTTTACGTGATAACATCCAAGGCATCACCAAACCAGCTATTCGTCGTCTGGCTCGTCGCGGCGGCGTGAAGCGTATCTCTGGCTTGATCTACGAAGAGACGCGTGGTGTGCTTAAGGTGTTCCTGGAGAACGTTATCAGGGATGCCGTCACCTACACTGAGCACGCTAAGCGCAAGACTGTTACTGCCATGGACGTCGTGTATGCCCTGAAGCGTCAGGGACGCACTCTGTACGGATTCGGTGGTTAAGGATTGCATTGCAAAGCCGTTTATTACCGTCTACAAACATATAAATCCCGGACCTTCTAGGTCCACAATCTTTTGCATAAAGAGAATGGTGGTCATTCATTATATATATATATATATATATATATATATATATATATATATATATATATATATATATATATATATATATAAATATATTTTAAATGATTAATTTATTAATATTTTTTTTTTTTTTCTTATTCATGGAGTCGTGAGAATAACATCAAGTTGTAGAAGAGATAATCTAAAATAAGTTTTAGTAATGATAAGCATTAATAAGGTAAAAATAAATAATAAATAAATAAATAAAATAAAATAAAAAAATAAAAAAAAATATATATATATATATACGTATGTACTATTATTATTATCTATATTGTTGCTATCACATAATCATATAATTTATATCATAATCATGGTCCGTCCAACTCTCAAGATTTATAATATGTGGCTCCGAATAGGAGCCGGATAATAGTGTGTCAAAGGAATGGTGATGATGATGGAGATTCCTCTCTCATTTCTCCTCGTTCTTTGATTACTTCTTCTCAGTCTTCTTGGGAAGGAGCACTGCTTGAATGTTGGGCAGCACACCGCCCTGTGCAATGGTCACGCCCGAGAGGAGCTTGTTAAGTTCCTCGTCGTTGCGGATAGCCAGCTGAAGATGACGCGGGATAATGCGAGTTTTCTTGTTGTCACGGGCAGCGTTACCGGCAAGCTCAAGGACCTCAGCAGCTAGGTATTCCATAACTGCTGCCAGGTAAACTGGAGCTCCAGCGCCTACGCGCTCAGCGTAGTTACCCTTCCTCAGAAGACGATGAATCCTGCCGACTGGGAACTGAAGTCCAGCCCGACTGGAACGGGACTTTGATTTTCCCTTCACTTTCCCACCCTTGCCACGTCCAGACATGATGATGATGCAGTTGAGTAGTAAAGTTTACTAGGGGCGACGACGACGACGCGTAGCTCGCTCGGGCTGCTGCTACACGATCTACGAGTGGAATGACACGTTTTATTAAAAAGGGGGGGTGAAGAAATAGAGAGCTAGCTAAAGAGAAAGGGGGGGGGTGAAGAGATTGGGTGAAAGAAAGTAAGAGAATGAATAGATAGTGGGCTTGACCACTTTGCTAGTTATTTGTTTATTTATTTGTTTACTTATTTATTCATTTGTTTATTTATTATAATACCATTATTATTATTTAACTATTTACTTATTTATTTATCATTGTTGTTAATATTGTTAGTATTACCATTAACACAAATCTTAATATTATTGTTAGTATTACCATTACCCAAATTTTAATTAAGCAAAAGGTGGAAAATATAAAATATTCATGTAATAATTGAATGTGGTTCCTCCATTCTAATTATATTACTAGTTTTAGGGAACCATGTATGTATATTGTCATGGGGTGTCACTAGCAGTTCGTATTGTTCGGTTTCACTTATTCTTATTGTTTCCCATGTTTTTTGTGCTTTATAATGGTTTGATATATTTAAAGGAGTAATGTTATATTTAATGTGTAGATTATAAGAATTTAAATGCTCCTGTTCGTTACAATGAATGAATCTTAATGCTTTGTTTATAACTGTTTGCATTTTTCTTTTCTGAGTCCTTGAGGCCATACAAATAGGGATTGACGGGTATTCCATGACTGGTATTAGTAATGTTTTTACTAGTGTAGTTTTTATTTTTGGTGTTAAATTACTAAATCTTCTTAGTTGTGATAGTATTCCATTTCCTTTATTTATTGTTTTAGTAATATGTCCTACGAACCCAGTAGTTGTGATGTTAAGACCAAGAAGTTTTCCGCCATTACTAGTTTCAATGTCTTTTCCATTAACAGTTATTTTCTTTGTTTTACGTTGCGCTAAAGGTATAATTTTGAATTTTTCTTCACTGGTTCTAATTTTCCATTTTCTCTCAAACTTATTTATTCTTTCAATTTCTCGTTCGACTTTAACTTTCATCATTAATTTGGATTTGCTCGGTGATGTTATTATTTGAGTGATGTCGTCCGCATACATTGTGTCTAGGCATCCATATTCAGGTGGGGGAAGGTCGTTGGTATATAATGTATACAAGGTTGGCGATAAAACACTTCCCTGTGGGACACCACTTAATAATTCCATACTGTTACTAAACACATTACCTATATTTATCCTTGCTTTTCTCTTATTTAAAAAGTTACATAGAATTTTTTCTAGGATGTCAGGGAGGCCTAATCTCAGTATTTTATATTTGAGGCCGTTATGCCAGACCTTATCAAACGCTTTTGCAACGTCTCTCAACACCATATATACCTGTCTTCTTTCTGCTAAGGCGTTGGCAATGAATTCAAATGTTGTTGTGATTGCAGTATGTGTTCCTTTGTATGTCCTGAATCCATGTTGTCTTTCTTTTATTATATTATTTTCAGATAAGAAGTTGTTTAATCTTGATTTAATGAGCCTTTCGAAAATCTTTCCAGGTACTTCGAGTAAGGAAATAGGTCGGTAATTAATAGGATTTATTTGACTTTTTTCTTTTTTAGGAATAAATTTGATTATTGCCTCTTTAAAGGCACTTGGAAAGTATCCAATGGATAAACAAGCGTTAAAAATATTTTTTAGTTGTTCAAGTGTTTTAGATGTACATTTTTCTAAAATTTTTATATTTATTTTAGTGGAGCCTGGTGCTTTATTTTTTGATCTTCTAATATAGGTTTTAATTTCTTCTATTGTAATTTCTCTGGTGTGATAGTTTTCATTGTTTAATCTATTAAATTCGACTGTGGGATAAGGCTTAACTCTATTACTATTTACATTAATATATCTATCAATATGGTCAGAATGTTGTTTGTCAAAGTTATGTTCTTCCTCCTCTGTAATTTTAAAGACATTTTTCCATGTTTCCTCCATCAATTGGCATTTTTCTTTATCAGAATAATATTTATTCCCCTCTGTATCTTTTATGTAATTAGTATGGTTAGT
>JAPQNM010001310.1:40000-47500 GCA_029783475.1 Metacarcinus magister | reverse complement strand
GGCGTGTGTGTATATGTGTGTGTGTGTGTGTGTGTGTGTGTGTGTGTGTGTGTGTGTGTGTGTGTGTGTGTGTGTGTGTGTGTGTGTGTGTGTTTATGTGCGTGTATGTTTGTGTTTTTTTTTTTTTTTTTTTCTATATAATTAACCGTTGGCACCAGTAGGCATATGGAGGCACAGATGGACTTGCCTTGCCTGTGTGTGTGTGTGTGTGTGTGTGTGTGTGTGTGTGTGTGTGTGTGTGTGTGTGTGTGGTGTGTGTGTGTGTGTGTGTGTGTGTGTGTGTGTGTGTGTGTGTGTGTATGTGTATGTATGTATGTGTGTGTGTGTATGTGTGTGTGTGTGTGTGTGTGTGTTTGTACATACATATTAATTGGTAGGAATGATTATTTTATTATAAACTAAGCATCTTCACAATAAATGCAAACATCTTATGTCAAAACTCTTTGTCCAACAGGTATGGGTATGAGTTCTGATGTTGCTCAGCTACCCTTAGCCTCTTCCGAAGCAGAACCTAGCCCAACGCCCACACCACGCCCACGGCAACAGCAGAAATTAACTCCTTCCAAGTTTTATGGCTTGCTGTTTTCGGAAGAGAGTGATAAAGACAGCAGTGACACCCATTCTTCAATTGACAGCAAGGACAATGGGTGGTTGTCAAGTAGTGATGAGGACGAGCCTCATGACTCTGCCGAGGACGAGACTCTTCATGCTGCCGATGACAGGGAGCTGCTTGAAGGCGAGGATGATAATGAGAGGCAGCCCCGCTTGAGTGAGCCCTCTGGCTTCTCGTTTGTCTGGTCGGAGGGGTCAGACTTTGTACCAGATCTGCACGAGTTTCAAAGTGACAGGAGTGGTATTACTAAAGACTGGCCCTGCAACGACGAGGCAAAGGAGAGTGATTTCTTCCGTGCCTTCTTGGATGACGAGGTGAAGTCATACATTGCTGAGAAGACCAACAACTATTACCGTTGGGAGTCTCAGCGAATGAATGCCTTCGCCCCAAAGTCCAGGTTCCGGCAATGGGTAGACACCACTTCCAGGGAGCTGCTCGTTTTTATCGCCTTGATGCTGGTGATGCCGCTTTGTAAAAAGCATGTTCTCCAGCATTACTGGCGTAATGACTCCCTCCTTAGTACCCCTATCTTCAATAAGTATATGACTCGTGATAGATTTTTATTGCTGCTTAGTTTTCTGTACTATGCAGACAATGAAAATCGTATCACCGGCGACCGTATCTGGGAGGTGAGAGAAATACTTTCTATGTTCCTTACACGGTACATAAGTATTTCTATCCCTTCCAGAAGATGGTGGTCGACGAGTCAATTATCTTATTCAAGGGACGCCTCGTCTTCAAACAGTACATCCCGACAAAGAGGCATCGCTTTGGCATCAAACTTTTTGTGCTGTGTGACTGTGATACAGGAATTGTGCTTGACATGATTGTGTACACAGGCACAGACATTGATATACCAAAGGCCAGCAAGAATGACCCAATGGGCATGTCTGGTGCCATTGTCAAAAAGATGATGGCACCCTACATGGGCCGGGGTCATATTCTTTACACTGACAATTGGTATACCAGTCCAGCTCTCTGTCAGTTTCTACATGACAACAACACGGGGTCATGTGGAACTGTACGGAAAAACAGAAAGTTTATGCCAAAGTTCAATGGAGATAAAACTATCCTTGACAACCCAAGCTCAGGCGATGATAAGAACCGACGTAAAAAAGACCTGTTCATTCAAAAAGAAAAGTCAGGCAAAGTTATTGCTGTCAAATGGAATGACAAGAAGCCAGTTCATCTCCTCTCCACCATCCATAAAGGCGATATAGTCACCACAGGTAAAATTCATTATAATACGAATAAAATTATCATGAAGCCTGATGTTGTGATTGACTATACCAAGAATATGCGTTTGGTGGACAAGTCTGATAGTCAGATAAGTAGTGTTTGAGTGCTTGAGAAAATCTGTCATGTGGTACCATAAGTTCTTCTTCCACATGATAGACATAACTATGCTCAATGCCTACAATTTCTGGCTAGTCAAACGGGAGATGGACCCTTCTAAGAAGCTCAAACTGCGTGAGTTTATTTACAACATAGTTTTCCAGCTTCTTGAAGAGTTTGGTCAGCCCACAAACACCATCAATAGTCGCCGCCATGCACCTCAGCCTGATCGCATCTCAGATGTATTCAATCGCCACTTTGCTGTTCCTACAGAGACCTTAAATGGACAGAAGAGGCGTCTGGATTGCTATGTGTGCAAAAACACAACCAGACGCCCAAGCAGACGTATGCGTGTGACGTCAAAATGCAATGAATGCAACGTTGCATTATGCTTGTACAGTTGTTTCAAAGATTATCACACGCTGAAACAAGTGTAAATTATATGTACATAAAACTGTATATAAAAAAAATATGTATAATATGTAAATAATATGTATATTCTGTTTTTTATATCATAAATCATTGGCGCCAGTAGGCTTCTTTTTTTTTGTTATAGAAGCAGGATGGACTTTCATCTTGCCTGTTATTTGACGTAAGTTTTTTAAAAAAAAATTTTTATAGTGACGCCTCGATAGTTTACGTTCTAACTTGAATATGTTGAGAACGTGCGAGGCTAATCGCTGCTAAAGCCTCAAATGCATATAACATTGTAAGTCCCGTCTGAGGACAGTATGGCAGAAATTTGGGTAGTCTTTGGCCACTCGGCTGTGATATCAAATAATGGCAAGTGGCCAGCAGATATCGGGGGATCGAACGCTTGTCCACTGTACCATCGCCTCCCCTTTATATAATGTATAATATGTAATAATGTATATATATAATGTTTTGTTGCATATACTAATAACCAAATTATATTATCCACATTATTTTATATTACTTTGGCCTTTTGTGTACACTACTTTACGATATAATCGTATAGGTTATTTTATAAGTGAAAATATATTTGACATTATTAGATTACACATTGCTATACGTATATAAAATTAGATTTTGATGGATACTAGAGAGAGAGAGAGAGAGAGAGAGAGAGAGAGAGAGAGAGAGAGAGAGAGAGAGAGAGAGAGAGAGAGAGAGAGAGAGAGAGAGAGAGAGAGAGAGAGAGAGAGAGGCATAGCTCTGATATACTTATCATATACCTCACTCTCCAGCTTCCGAAAGACAAGTAATAATAATAATAATAATAATAATAATAGCGAGGAGGAGGACGAGAAACATGACAGGAGGAGTAGTAGATAAGAGAGAGAGAGAGAGAGAGAGAGAGAGAGAGAGAGAGAGAGAGAGAGAGAGAGAGAGAGAGAGAGAGAGAGAGAGAGAGAGAGAGAGAGAAGAGAGAGAGAGAGAGAGAGAGAGAGAGAGAGAGAGAGAGAGAAAAAAAAAAGAAGAGAAGAGAGAAGAGAAAGAGAAGAGAGAAGAGAGAGAGAGAGAGAGAGAGAGAGAGAGAGAGAGAGAGAGAGAGAGAGAGAGAGAGAGAGAGATAGAGAGAGAGAGAGAGAGAGAGAGAGAGAGAGAGAGAGAGAGAGAGAGAGAGAAGAGAGAGAGAAAGAGAGAGAGACAGAGAGAGAGAGAGAGAGAGAGGAGAGAAAGAGAAAGAGAGAGAGAAAAAAAAAGAGCGAGAGAGAAAAAAAGAGAGAAAAAAAAAGAGAAAAAAAGAGAGAGAGAGAGAGAGAGAGAGAGAGAGAGAGAGAGAGAGAGAGAGAGAGAGAGAGAGAGAGAGAGAGAGAGAGAGAAGAGAGAGAGAGAGAGAGAGAGAGAGAGAGAGAGAGAGAGAGAGAGAGAGAGAGAGAGGAGAGAGGAGAGAGAGAGAGAGAGAGAGAGAGAGAGAGAGAGAGAGAGAGAGAGAGAGGTGGGGAGCTGTCACACTTCCGTTATCCAATTCCCTAGGGCTGGGATCACACATTCCACATTCTCTCTCTCTCTCACTCTCTCTCTCTCTCTCCTCTCTCTCTCTCTCTCTCTCTCTCTCTCTCTCTCTCTCTCTCTCTCTCTCTCTCTCTCTCTCTCTCTCTCTCTCTCTCTCTCTCTCTCTCTCTCTCTCTCTCTCTCTCTCTCTCTCTCTCTCTCTGTATGATTATGATTTGAAGTATGATTATCCATCCCATTTAATATGAATATATATAACGGTATATAATATAACCGCTAGAATAATTTTCTCACAAAACATCATTTGAATATTCACCAAAAAACTGATTTATCGAGGAAATTTATATATGTATATGATTATATATATATATATATATATATATATATATATATATATATATATATATATATATATATATATATACATATATATATATATTAGTGTACCTTCAAGCAGCCGCTTCGTTTTCTCTCAAACAAACTACCAAATCTCGCCAGCATCTTTATTAAATTGTGCAAGTAACCGGATAACTACACAATTGAAGTCAAAGATAAGTTCACTGTCGGCTGCACATTTATGAAACTAATGCGATGATGTAATTTTTATTTCATTTTGCCATTGAGTGATTTGGGGCGTTTTTTAGCCGCACTGAGGGACTGAATCCCTTCCACAAAGCCGCACTTTACGGGTTAATCAGTTCTGCAGTTGAAAAATCTTGGGGCCATCCATATCCTTTTGTGGTAAAGAAATTTAAACCTAAATCTTTTGCATTTAGTTTCTTCTTGGGGGTATTTTCATTGTTTATGCTGGTATTGCTTAAACTTTTTTGCCTGCTCAAGCTTTTCTGTGGTACAGGTGTTTCTTGTTGGGTGGTGTCAAGACTCACAGCACCAGTCGCAGGTGGTTCGAAACTGTCATCAGGTATTATTATTTCAGGTAAGTTGTTTGCATATAAAATTTTGTTAAGTTCAACAGCGTAGGACCCTGGCCTTTCCTGGTTTTTAAATTGTGCATGAGCTACACAAATGTGGATTTTAAGTAGTTCTTCTTTTGTAATTTTAGGGATGTTGTAGTTTTGTGTATTACTTTGGGCATTAAGACCGGTGATGTTAGCGTATGTCGTGTTTTGTTTTGTGTTTAGTTGTGTTCTTTTGTCTTTTATAATTTCTTTTCTTTTAGGGCACTTCATTGCGAGGGTACTGTGGTTGTCTCCACAGTTTAAACATTTTTTGTTGGACTCCTTGCATTGATGCCAGACATGACCTTCGGTGCTACATTCCGAACATACTTTGTAGTCTCTGCTTTTTGGGCATTCATTAATATGGTGGTTTTCTAAAGCGTAGCATCTCATACAACATTGGATGTGAATATATGTTTCCAGTTTGATTTCGTGTCCAGGGATGCTTATCTGGAAGGCTTTGAGTCCCTTCTCTGTACATAGTTTAGCAAGTGAGGTCAGAGTAAAAGTTATCTTTAAGGTTGGTGAGTTGGGAAACTTGTAAATATGTTCGATTTCCTCCTCTTTTATCCATTCATTTTTCTTTATTATTTCCTCACCGATATCGACAGAATTTTTCTCATAGATCAAATCATCCACTCTGGGAATTATCACACTCTTCCTTGCTTTTAAGTCAGGTGGTATAATGGGGGTAAAGTCATTTTCAGAGAGTTCTAGTTTGGTGTCGGTGGCAAAGATATTGTCAGCATGATGTTCGTTTAGGGTTAACACAACAAAACCATCATGTGTATTGAAGATTCTGCTGATCTCAATATCTTTCTTGCATAGAATCTCTATAAGCTTCAGCTTTTTATCCTTGTCGTTGGAGCTCCTACATTTAATTTTTCACTCTCGCCATTCTGTCATATTGCCAACAGCAAGAACAGAGCAGAAACACACACACACACACACACACACAAAAATCCTAAAAGGGGCCAAGGCCCGACAAACGACACAGCTAAATAAAGATAAAAGGAAGAAGCCTGCCTAGGCAAATCAGTTTGTCAGTCCAGTTGCTAACAACTGTCGTAACCGACCTGATCTGCGCCTATTCCTATCCAAGCTTTTGCCTGACCTTGATCCAGGTGGCTTAAGGCAGCACTCTAAGTGCCCCCCTTGAGCAAGCCGCAGGGTTCACCTTCACCACCTGGAGGACGCTAAAGGCGAAAAGAGAAAAATTCAGTGGGAGGAGAAAGGTGCCTGGGCGGGACTCAACCTTAAGGGAGTCCCCGATACACAGGGCTTAATGCCTGGGCAGGACCCCCAAGTGGGAGTCCCCCTTGTGCAGGACTTTGGCAGAAATGCCGGCAGCAGACCAGTGCTTTGATCCTTTGTACCGTAGCCTCGTCAGTCAACTCGGTCACTATGGTACCAGAGTTTCCTGACTCGGCCGGTGTGAGTGTAGGAGCGAGCTACAACCTTCAGCCAATCAGAGAGCGGGCTGAGAAGTGCGCTGAAGTTGGGGAGCGCGTGGTTGTGGTCCTTGGTAGAGAGCGAAGGGAGGAGGTGTTGTCTCTGCGGCTGCCAGTTGAGGAGTCCTCAATGACGCGAATGAGCTTTTTCAGTATATATACCAGTAGCCGGATCGGGGAAGAGAAGCGAGCGCACCGCTCGACCAATGAGCACGCGTCTCTAGACGCCTGATCGTGATCCTGAGTAAGTTTGCTCCATATAAGAAAAAATTAATTTGTCGCTCAATCCAGCGAGTACATCAAGATCGGGAACGGCAGGTCAAGTGGGTACAAGACCAGCAAAAGGCTTCCACAGCTCCTGCGCCTCCCGGAACCTTTGTCTGGGGCCAGCAGCAAAGCCACATTGCACCACCCACGCCTCAACAACCACGCACAGTGCCCCGCGACACCCAGCAAGACTTTCCCTCTCTACCCGACCCGTCTCCACTACCACCACCACTCCAGGCCACATGTCCGCTTCCACCAGCAACACGTTCACCGCCAACCAAGAGTGTCCCTCCTCAGTCGTGCACGCCCACCTCGACTGCCCCGTCACCATCAACAACTCAGACTCCGTCTCCTCCTGCCCCACAGCTGAGTCCTCCCGCCAGGGACCTTCATCATGACAGCAGATCTCCTGCACGCCATGGTGAAGGACCTTACACTCATGTCGGCCACAGCCTTTCAGCAGGTATCCGGCGTGCAAATAGACATGAAGGCCTTCGAGGTGGTGGTGGACAAGATGGCGGAGAAAATAGTGGAGAAGGTCACCGGGAAAACTCAGGCGCTGTCACTCCAGCATCAGCAGCCCAACAAGCCTACCCTGCTACCTCACGGGGTGCCGCCGATGACTCCTCCTATCCCCTGTCCTCGCCGGTCCAACCCTCGCCGGCAACCAGCACACCAGAGCTCACCAACACCATCGGTGAACGCAGGTCCGGCCCCCTGCGCCTCTGTCAGTGGAACTGCAGGGGTTTCCGCGCCAACTACGCTTCCCTCGTTGAAGTGTGCTGGAGGGATAAAATTGACATCGCAATTCTCCAGGAGACGTTCCTCCCAATAGGAACCTCTGCTACATTACCCGGATATAATGCCTTCCACCTGCCACGCAATGAGGGGCAACGGGGGGGGACTAGCCATCCTCGCCCGGCGATGGTTACACTGCCGCGAGGAGCCACACCCT
>JAPQNM010001310.1:0-32500 GCA_029783475.1 Metacarcinus magister | reverse complement strand
AGTTGGAGTTAGAGTTGGAGTTAGAGTTAGGGTTAGGGTTAGAGTTAGAGTTGGAGTTAGAGTTGGAGTTAGAGTTGGAGTTAGGGTTGGAGTTAGAGTTAGGGTTAGGGTTAGAGTTAGAGTTGGAGTTAGAGTTGGAGTTAGAGTTAGGGTTAGGGTTAGAGTTAGAGTTGGAGTTAGAGTTGGAGTTAGAGTTGGAGTTAGGGTTAGAGTTAGAGTTAGAGTTAGGGTTAGGGTTAGAGTTAGAGTTGGAGTTAGAGTTGGAGTTAGAGTTAGGGTTAGGGTTAGAGTTAGAGTTGGAGTTAGAGTTGGAGTTAGAGTTAGGGTTAGGGTTAGAGTTAGAGTTGGAGTTAGAGTTAGAGTTAGAGTTGGAGTTAGAGTTGGAGTTAGAGTTAGGGTTAGAGTTAGAGTTGGAGTTAGAGTTGGAGTTAGAGTTAGGGTTAGGGTTAGAGTTAGAGTTGGAGATAGAGTTGGAGTTAGAGTTGGAGTTAGGGTTAGAGTTAGAGTTGGAGTTAGAGTTAGAGTTAGAGTTGGAGTTAGAGTTGGAGTTAGGGTTAGAGTTAGAGTTAGAGTTGGAGTTAGAGTTGGAGTTAGAGTTGGAGTTAGAGTTGGAGTTAGAGTTAGGGTTAGGGTTAGAGTTAGAGTTGGAGTTAGAGTTGGAGTTAGAGTTAGGGTTAGGGTTAGAGTTAGAGTTGGAGTTAGAGTTGGAGTTAGAGTTGGAGTTAGAGTTAGAGTTAGGGTTAGAGTTAGAGTTGGAGTTAGAGTTGGAGTTAGAGTTGGAGTTAGGGTTAGAGTTAGAGTTGGAGTTAGAGTTAGAGTTAGAGTTGGAGTTAGAGTTGGAGTTAGAGTTAGGGTTAGGGTTAGAGTTAGAGTTGGAGTTAGAGTTGGAGTTAGAGTTAGGGTTAGGGTTAGAGTTAGAGTTGGAGTTAGAGTTGGAGTTAGAGTTGGAGTTAGAGTTGGAGTTAGAGTTAGAGTTAGAGTTAGAGTTAGAGTTGGAGTTAGAGTTGGAGTTAGAGTTGGAGTTAGAGTTGGAGTTAGGGTTAGAGTTAGAGTTGGAGTTAGAGTTGGAGTTAGAGTTAGGGTTAGAGTTAGAGTTAGAGTTGGAGTTAGAGTTAGAGTTAGAGTTGGAGTTAGAGTTAGGGTTAGGGTTAGAGTTAGAGTTGGAGTTAGAGTTAGGGTTAGGGTTAGAGTTAGAGTTGGAGTTAGAGTTGGAGTTAGAGTTGGAGTTAGAGTTAGAGTTAGAGTTAGAGTTAGAGTTGGAGTTAGAGTTGGAGTTAGAGTTGGAGTTAGAGTTAGGGTTAGGGTTAGAGTTAGAGTTGGAGTTAGAGTTGGAGTTAGAGTTAGGGTTAGGGTTAGAGTTAGAGTTGGAGTTAGAGTTGGAGTTAGAGTTAGAGTTAGAGTTGGAGTTAGAGTTAGAGTTAGAGTTGGAGTTAGAGTTGGAGTTAGAGTTAGAGTTAGGGTTAGAGTTAGAGTTGGAGTTAGAGTTAGAGTTAGGGTTAGAGTTAGAGTTGGAGTTAGAGTTAGAGTTAGGGTTAGGGTTAGAGTTAGAGTTGGAGTTAGAGTTGGAGTTAGAGTTAGAGTTAGAGTTGGAGTTAGAGTTAGGGTTAGGGTTAGAGTTAGAGTTAGAGTTGGAGTTAGAGTTAGAGTTAGGGTTAGAGTTAGAGTTGGAGTTAGAGTTGGAGTTAGAGTTGGAGTTAGAGTTAGGGTTAGGGTTAGAGTTAGAGTTGGAGTTAGAGTTGGAGTTAGAGTTAGAGTTAGGGTTAGAGTTAGAGTTAGAGTTGGAGTTAGAGTTGGAGTTAGAGTTGGAGTTAGGGTTAGAGTTAGAGTTGGAGTTAGAGTTGGAGTTAGAGTTGGAGTTAGAGTTGGAGTTAGAGTTAGAGTTAGAGTTGGAGTTAGAGTTGGAGTTAGAGTTAGGGTTAGGGTTAGAGTTAGAGTTGGAGTTAGAGTTGGAGTTAGGGTTAGAGTTAGAGTTGGAGTTAGAGTTGGAGTTAGAGTTAGGGTTAGGGTTAGAGTTAGAGTTGGAGTTAGAGTTGGAGTTAGAGTTAGGGTTAGGGTTAGAGTTAGAGTTGGAGTTAGAGTTGGAGTTAGAGTTGGAGTTAGGGTTAGAGTTAGAGTTGGAGTTAGAGTTGGAGTTAGAGTTGGAGTTAGAGTTGGAGTTAGAGTTGGGTTAGGGTTAGAGTTAGAGTTGGAGTTAGAGTTGGAGTTAGGGTTAGAGTTAGAGTTGGAGTTAGAGTTAGGGTTAGGGTTAGAGTTAGAGTTGGAGTTAGAGTTGGGTTAGGGTTAGAGTTAGAGTTGGAGTTAGAGTTGGAGTTAGAGTTAGAGTTAGAGTTGGAGTTAGAGTTGGAGTTAGAGTTGGAGTTAGAGTTAGGGTTAGGGTTAGAGTTAGAGTTGGAGTTAGAGTTGGAGTTAGGGTTAGAGTTAGAGTTGGAGTTAGAGTTAGGGTTAGGGTTAGAGTTAGAGTTAGAGTTGGAGTTAGAGTTGGAGTTAGAGTTAGAGTTAGGGTTAGAGTTAGAGTTGGAGTTAGAGTTGGAGTTAGAGTTAGGGTTAGGGTTAGAGTTAGAGTTGGAGTTAGAGTTGGAGTTAGAGTTGGAGTTAGGGTTAGAGTTAGAGTTAGGGTTAGGGTTAGAGTTAGAGTTGGAGTTAGAGTTGGAGTTAGAGTTAGGGTTAGGGTTAGAGTTAGAGTTGGAGTTAGAGTTGGAGTTAGAGTTAGGGTTAGGGTTAGAGTTAGAGTTGGAGTTAGAGTTGGAGTTAGGGTTAGAGTTAGAGTTAGAGTTGGAGTTAGAGTTAGAGTTAGAGTTGGAGTTAGAGTTAGGAGTTAGGGTTAGAGTTAGAGTTGGAGTTAGAGTTGGAGTTAGAGTTAGGGTTAGGGTTAGAGTTAGAGTTGGAGTTAGAGTTGGAGTTAGGGTTAGAGTTAGAGTTAGAGTTGGAGTTGGAGTTAGAGTTAGGGTTAGAGTTAGAGTTGGAGTTAGAGTTAGGGTTAGGGTTAGAGTTAGAGTTGGAGTTAGAGTTAGAGTTAGGGTTAGGGTTAGAGTTAGAGTTAGAGTTGGAGTTAGAGTTGGAGTTAGGGTTAGAGTTAGAGTTGGAGTTAGAGTTAGAGTTGGAGTTAGAGTTGGAGTTAGAGTTGGAGTTAGAGTTGGAGTTAGAGTTAGGGTTAGGGTTAGAGTTAGAGTTGGAGTTAGAGTTGGAGTTAGAGTTGGAGTTAGAGTTAGAGTTAGGGTTAGGGTTAGAGTTAGAGTTGGAGTTAGAGTTGGAGTTAGGGTTAGAGTTAGAGTTGGAGTTAGAGTTAGGGTTAGGGTTAGAGTTAGAGTTGGAGTTAGAGTTAGGGTTAGGGTTAGAGTTAGAGTTGGAGTTAGAGTTGGAGTTAGAGTTAGAGTTAGGGTTAGAGTTAGAGTTGGAGTTAGAGTTAGAGTTAGAGTTGGAGTTAGAGTTAGAGTTAGGGTTAGAGTTAGAGTTGGAGTTAGAGTTGGAGTTAGAGTTAGGGTTAGGGTTAGAGTTAGAGTTGGAGTTAGAGTTGGAGTTAGAGTTAGAGTTAGAGTTGGAGTTAGAGTTAGGGTTAGGGTTAGAGTTAGAGTTAGAGTTGGAGTTAGGGTTAGAGTTAGAGTTGGAGTTAGAGTTAGGGTTAGGGTTAGAGTTAGAGTTGGAGTTAGAGTTAGGGTTAGGGTTAGAGTTAGAGTTGGAGTTAGAGTTGGAGTTAGAGTTAGGGTTAGAGTTAGAGTTGGAGTTAGAGTTAGGGTTAGGGTTAGAGTTAGAGTTGGAGTTAGAGTTGGAGTTAGGGTTAGGGTTAGAGTTAGAGTTAGAGTTAGAGTTAGAGTTAGAGTTGGAGTTAGAGTTGGAGTTAGAGTTAGGGTTAGGGTTAGAGTTAGAGTTGGAGTTAGAGTTGGAGTTAGAGTTAGAGTTAGAGTTGGAGTTAGAGTTGGAGTTAGAGTTAGAGTTAGGGTTAGAGTTAGAGTTGGAGTTAGAGTTAGGGTTAGGGTTAGAGTTAGAGTTGGAGTTGGAGTTAGAGTTAGGGTTAGGGTTAGAGTTAGAGTTGGAGTTGGAGTTGGAGTTAGAGTTGGATTAGTTAAAGTGAGGGTTAGGGGGCTTTTTTTTGAGATTTTTTTTTTTTTATTTTTACTTAGCTTTTTTATTTAGAGTGTTTAGAGTTTGAGTTTTAGGTTTTTATAGTTTTTTTAGAGTTCGTTAGAGTTTTTTGTTTTAGTTAGTTTATTTTATTTTTGGTTATTTATTAGTTTAGAGTTTTATTTTTCTTTTTAGTGTTTTTTTTTTCTTTTTTTTAGTTTTAGCTACTTTATTATTTTAGAGTTGTGTTTTTTTTATTTTAGTTTAGTTATTTAGTAGTTTAGGAGTTTTTTTCTAGTTAGAGTTTTAGTTTAGTATTGTTTTTTTTTAGAGTTAGTTTAGATTAGGATTTTTTTTTTTTTAGTTTTTTTTGAGTTTTAGTTATTTTTTTTTTTATTTAGAGTTCGTTTATTTATTTTTTTTTTTAGTTCTTTTTTTTTTCGGATTTAGATTTACTAGAGTTTTTTAAGAGTTTTTAGCTTTTTTTTTTGTCTTCCTTTTAGTTTTTTTTAGTTTTTTTTAGAGTTTTTTTTTTTTTTTCTGGTTTAGATTTTTTTTTTTTTTAGTTCTTTATAGAGTTTTTTTTGTTATTTAAGATTTTTTTTTAGAGTTTTTAGGAGTTAGAGTTTTAGGTTTAGGTTTCTAGTTTTAATTTGTGTTTATTATTTTTTCTTCTAGTTTTTTTTTTTAGAGTTAGATTTGTTTTAGTTTTATTAGTTTGTAGTTTTAGTTTTTAGTTTTTTTTTTAGAATTTTTCTTTTTTTTTTTTAGAGTTTGTTTTTTTTTCTTTTTTAGAGTTTTTTTTTAGTTAGTTTTTAGTAGAGTTTTTAGTTTTAGTTTTAGAGGTGTTCTTTTTTTTTTTTTCTTTTTGTTTGAGTTAGTTTTTTTATTTTTTTTGTATTTAGAGTTTCCTAGTAGAGTTTTTAGATATAGTAGTTTTTAGGAGTTTGTAGAGTTTTAGATAGAGTTTTAGGAGATTAGACTAGGTTTTAGTTTTTTTTTTATCTCGTTTTAGTCTAGAGTTTTTTTTTTTTTTTTAGTGTAGTGTTTTTTTTAGATTTTTTATCTAGAGTTTTTCTTTTTTTTTTTTTAGAGTTAGAGTTTTGTTTTTTTATTTAGACTAGTAGTGTTTTTTTTTTTTTAGAGTTAGTTTTATAGAGTTTTTTTAGTTTTTTAGAGTTTAGTAGTTTTTATTAGATAGAGTGTTTTTATTAGTGCTTTTTTTTTTTTATTTAGTTTATTTTTTTTTTTTAGAGTTTTTTTTTTTCTTTTTATTATAGTTTAAGATTTAGAGTTTAGTTTTTTTTTATTTTTTTTTTAGAGTTCGTTTTTTATTTTTAGTTTTTTTTTTTTTTTATGTTAGAGGTTTTAGAGTTTAGAGTAATGTTAAGAGTTTTTTAGATGTTTTTTTTCTTGTTAGGTTTTTTTTTTTTAGAGTTTAGTTAGAGTTAGTTAGAGTAGTAGTATTTATATTAGTCTAGTTATAGGTTTCTTAGAGTTTATTTTTAGAGTTTAGAAGTTTTTTTTTTCTTTAGAAGTTTTTACTTTAGATTTTTTTTTTATCTTTTATAGTTTTAGAGTTTATATAGAGTTTTGAGTTTGTAGATTTATGTTTTTTATTTTTTAGTTTTAGTTGAGGTCTTTTGTTTGTTTTGTTTTTATAGTTAGAGTAAGATTTAGGTTTAGAGTTAGTAGTTGTTAGATTTTTTAGAGTTTTTAGTTAGAGTAGAGGTAGAGTTTTTTTTTTAGTTTTTTTTTTTTATTTTAGCTTGTTCTTTTTTTTTTTTTTTTTCTTTTTTTTTTTTTTTTATTAGTAGGCTAGATTTAGTTAGAGTTAGAGTTAGTTTTTAGAGTTTTATTTTTTTTCTAGATTTTTTTTTTTTTTTAGGTTTTTTTTAGAGCTCTATAGAGATTACTTTTTTTTTAGAGTTTTTATTATAGATATTTTCTAGTAGTTAGGATTTTTTATTTTAGATTAGTTTATTATTAGAGGTTTAGAGTTATTTTTTAGGATTAGTTAGTTTTTTTTTTTAGATAGTTAGGTAGTAGAGTTTTTTTATTGTTAGTATTTAGAGTCTTTTTTTATTTATTAAAGATTTTTTTTTTTGTTTTTTAGTTTTTTTAGATGTTTTAGATGTTTTAGATTGTTTTAATAGAGCCTTTTTTTATGTATTAGATTTTATTTTTTTAGTGTTTAGGTCTTTAGGTTTTTTTTAGATTTTTTTTTAGTTTTTATTTTTTTTTTTTTTTTTATTTTTTTTTAGAGTTTAGGGGGGGGGGGGATTTTTTTAGAGTAGAGTTTTGTAGAGTTAGTAGAGTTTTAGAGCTAGTATTTAGATTTTTTAGTAGAGTTAGAGTTAGATTTTTTTTTTAGTAGATTTTTAGTTTAGTTAGATTTCTTTTTTTTTTTTAGTTAAGACTTTATTATTTTAGTTTTTTAGTTTAGTAGTTAGATTTTTTTTTTTTTTTTTTTTTTTTTTTTTTTTCTTTTTTTTTTTTTTTTTTTTTTTCTTTTTTTTTTTTAGTTTAGAGTTTTTTTTAGTTTTTTATTAGAAGTTTAGAGTTGTAGTTTTATTTTTTTTCTTAGATTTTTTTTCCTTATTTTTATTTTATAAGTTTTTTTTTTTTTTATAGATAGAGTTTTTCTTAGTTTTTAGAGTTTTTTTAGTTTATAAGTTAGTTTTTTTCTAAGTTAGTTTAGAGTTATTTTTTTAGAGTTTTTAGAGTTAGAATTATTTAGTTTCACCCTTCGTTCCACTAGAGTTAGTTTTTTTTTTTTTTTCTTTTTTTATTTTTTTAGTTTTTTTTTTTTTTAGAGTTAGATTCTCTTCGTAGTTTTTAGTAGTTTTTTTTTAGATTAGATTTTTTTTAGATTCTTATTTTTGTTTTTTTTTAGTTCTTTTTTTTTCTTTTTTTTAAGAGGTTTTTTTAGAGATTAGAGTTTAGTTTTTTAGAGTTTTTTAGAGTTTTTTATCTTTTTCTGTAGTATTAGAGTTTTCTTTTAGTTTTCTTTTTTTTCTTTTGTTTATATAGAGTAGAGTAGAGTTTTTAGTTTTTTTCTTTTTTAGTATTTTTTCTTTTTTTAGATTGTATTTTTTTTAGTTTTCCTAGAGTTTTAGATTTTTTCTTTTAGAGTTTAGAGTTTTTTTTTTTTTATTTTTTTAATTTTTGAGTTTTTTCTTTTTTTTTTCTTTCTTTAGTTGATTAAGGTTATTAGTTTTTCTTTTAGTTTTAGAGTTTATTTATAGAGTTTTTTTTTTAGTAGGCTTTTTTTTCTCTTTATTCTATTTTTTAGTTGTATCTTTTTTGTTTTTTTAGGTTTTAGTTTTAGATTTTTTTTAGTTAGTTTTAGATAGATTTTTTTTAGAGTTTTTTTTTTTTTTTTCTTTATTTTTTTTTGAGATTTTTAGATTAGAGTAGATATTTTTTTTTTTTTTTTAGATAGATTTTTTTTTTTTTTATTTTTTTATTCTATTTTTAGTTTAGTTTTTTAGAGTTTTTTAGAGTTGTTAGTTTAGGTTTTTAGTTTAGAGCTTTTTTTTTAGATTAGTTTTAGAGTATTTTTTTAGTAGTTAGTATTTTTAGAGTTTTAGTTTTTTTTTTTTAGTTAGAGTTTTTTTTTTAGAGTTTTATATTTAGAGATTTTTTTTGTTTTAGTTTTTTTTTTTATCTTTAGATTTTAGATTTTTTTTTAGTTTTTTTTTTTTTTTTTTTTTAGTAGTTTTTTTTTTTTTTTCTTTTTTTTTTTTAGAGTTTTTAGTTTTTTTAGCTTAGAGTTTTTTAGAGTATTAGAGTTAAGACTTTTTAGAGTTTTTTTATTTTTTTAGCTTTCGTTAGTTTTTAGAGTTAGAGTTTTTAGAGTTTTTTTTTTTATTAGATGGTTTGTCTTGTTAGATGTAGATTTTTAGTTAGATAGAGTTTATTTTTTTTCTTAGAGTTTTTAGTAGTGTTAGGAGATATTTTTTTTATAGAGTGTTATTAGAGTATTTTTAGATTTTTTTGAAGATTTTTTTTTTTTTTTTTTTTATAGAGTTTTAGTAGAGTTTAGATTTTTTTTTTTATAGTTTTTTTTTTAGAGTTAGATAGTTTAGAGTTTTTTCTAGTTAGATTTTTTTAGAGTTTTGTTTTTTTTTTTTTCTTTGTATAGTTTTTTTATTATTTTAGAGTTATTTTAGAGTTTTTTGTTTTCTTTTTAGTTTTTTTAGAGTTTTTATTAGTTTCTATAGCGTTAGTTTTTTTTTTTTTTTTTTATTTTTTTTTTTTTTTTTAGAGTTAGTTTTTTTATTATTCTAGTTCTTTAGTTTTTTTTTTTAGAGTTTTTTTTTTTTTTTTTAGTTTTAGTTTTTTTTTTTTTTTTTTAGTAGTTTTTTTAGATTTTAGTTTTTTTTTTAGATTTTTATTTTAGAAGTTTTTTCTTTTAGAGTTTTTTTTAGAGTTCTTATTTTAGTTTATATTATTTTAGAGTTTCTTTTAGTTTAGAGTTTTATTATTTTTATTCTTTCTTTTATTTTTTGTTTTTTTAGTTTAGAGTTTTTAGTTAGAGTATTTATTAGTTTATTAGATTTTTAGAGTTTTAGGGTAGAGCTTAGAGATTTTTTTAGTAGGTTTTTTTTTTTTATTTTTTTTTTTTTTAGAGGTGTAGAGTTTTTAGAGTTTTTTTATTATTTTTTTATTTTTTTTTATAGAGTTTTATATTTTTTTTTTTTTAGAGTAGGTTTTTTTTAGGTTATTTTAGTTTTTTAGTTAGATCTTTTTTTTTTCTTTTAGTTTTTGTTTTTAGAGTTAGTTTTTAGAGTTTATTTATTTAGTAGAGTTTCCTAGTTTAGATTATTTTTTAGTCTAGATTAAGTTAGATGTTTTTTTTTTTTAGATTTAGAGTTTTTTTTTTTATAGAGTTATTAGAGTTTTTTTCTTAGATTTTTAGATTTATTATTTTTTTATTGTTTTATTTTTTATAGGGTTTTAGTTTTTTTTAGTTTTTTTTAGAGTTTTTTTTTAGAGTTTTTTTTCTTTTTTTTTTAGAGCTATTTTAGTTTTTAGTTTGATAGAGGTTTTTTTTTTGATAGTTGTAGATTTAGTTTTTTTTTAGATTTAGATTTAGCTTTTAAGTTTTTTTTTTCTTTAGATATCAGAGTTTTTGTTTAGAGTTTTATTTTAGTTTTTTTTGTAGAGTTAGAGTTGGAGTTAGAGTTGGAGTTAGGGTTAGAGTTAGAGTTGGAGTTAGAGTTAGGGTTAGGGTTAGAGTTAGAGTTGGAGTTGGAGTTGGAGTTAGAGTTAGGGTTAGGGTTAGAGTTAGAGTTGGAGTTGGAGTTGGAGTTAGAGTTGGAGTTAGAGTTAGAGTTAGGGTTAGGGTTAGAGTTAGAGTAGAGTTGGAGTTAGAGTTGGAGTTAGGGTTAGAGTTGGAGTTGAGTTAGAGTTAGGGTTAGGGTTAGAGTTAGAGTTGGAGTTAGAGTTGGAGTTAGGGTTAGGGTTAGAGTTAGAGTTGGAGTTGGAGTTAGAGTTAGAGTTAGAGTTAGGGTTAGAGTTGAGTTGGAGTTAGAGTTAGGGTTAGAGTTGAGTTGGAGTTAGAGTTAGGGTTAGGGTTAGAATTAGAGTTAGAGGTGGAGTTAGAGTTAGGGTTAGGGTTAGAGTTAGAGTTAGAGTTGGAGTTAGGGTTAGAGTTAGAGTTGGAGTTAGAGTTAGAGTTAGGGTTAGAGTTAGAGTTGGAGTTAGAGTTGGAGTTAGGGTTAGAGTTAGAGTTGGAGTTAGAGTTAGGGTTAGGGTTAGAGTTAGAGTTGGAGTTAGAGTTGGAGTTAGAGTTAGGGTTAGAGTTAGAGTTGGAGTTAGAGTTAGGGTTAGGGTTAGAGTTAGAGTTAGAGTTGGAGTTAGAATTAGGGTTAGGGTTAGAGTTAGAGTTGGAGTTAGATTTGGAGTTAGAGTTGGAGTTAGAGTTAGGGTTAGGGTTAGAGTTAGAGTTGGAGTTAGAGTTGGAGTTAGAGTTAGAGTTAGAGTTGGAGTTAGAGTTAGAGTTAGAGTTAGAGTTAGAGTTGGAGTTAGAGTTGGAGTTAGAGTTAGAGTTAGGGTTAGAGTTAGAGTTGGAGTTAGAGTTAGGGTTAGGGTTAGAGTTAGAGTTGGAGTTAGAGTTGGAGTTAGGGTTAGAGTTAGAGTTGGAGTTAGAGTTAGGGTTAGGGTTAGAGTTAGAGTTGGAGTTAGAGTTAGGGTTAGGGTTAGAGTTAGAGTTGGAGTTGGAGTTGGAGTTAGGGTTAGAGTTAGAGTTGGAGTTAGAGTTAGGGTTAGGGTTAGAGTTAGAGTTGGAGTTAGAGTTAGGGTTAGGGTTAGAGTTAGAGTTGGAGTTAGAGTTGGAGTTAGAGTTGGAGTTAGGGTTGGAGTTAGAGTTAGGGTTAGGGTTAGAGTTAGAGTTGGAGTTAGAGTTGGAGTTAGAGTTGGAGTTAGGGTTAGAGTTAGAGTTGGAGTTAGAGTTGGGGTTAGGGTTAGAGTTAGAGTTGGAGTTAGAGTTAGGGTTAGGGTTAGAGTTAGAGTTGGAGTTAGAGTTGGAGTTAGAGTTGGAGTTAGGGTTGGAGTTAGAGTTAGGGTTAGGGTTAGAGTTAGAGTTGGAGTTAGAGTTGGAGTTAGAGTTAGGGTTAGGGTTAGAGTTAGAGTTGGAGTTAGAGTTGGAGTTAGAGTTGGAGTTAGGGTTAGAGTTAGAGTTGGAGTTAGAGTTAGGGTTAGGGTTAGAGTTAGAGTTGGAGTTAGAGTTAGAGTTAGAGTTAGAGTTAGGGTTAGAGTTAGAGTTGGAGTTAGAGTTGGAGTTAGAGTTAGCGTTAGGGTTAGAGTTAGAGTTGGAGTTGGAGTTAGAGTTAGAGTTGGAGTTAGAGTTGGAGTTAGAGTTAGGGTTAGGGTTAGAGTTGGAGTTAGAGTTGGAGTTAGAGTTAGGGTTAGGGTTAGAGTTAGAGTTGGAGTTAGAGTTGGAGTTAGAGTTAGGGTTAGGGTTAGAGTTAGAGTTGGAGTTAGAGTTAGAGTTAGAGTTGGAGTTAGAGTTGGAGTTAGGGTTAGAGTTAGAGTTGGAGTTGGAGTTAGAGTTGGAGTTAGAGTTAGAGTTAGAGTTGGAGTTAGAGTTAGGGTTAGGGTTAGAGTTAGAGTTGGAGTTAGAGTTGGAGTTAGAGTTAGGGTTAGGGTTAGAGTTAGAGTTGGAGTTAGAGTTGGAGTTAGAGTTGGAGTTAGAGTTAGAGTTAGGGTTAGGGTTAGGGTTAGAGTTAGAGTTGGAGTTAGAGTTGGAGTTAGGGTTAGAGTTAGAGTTGGAGTTAGAGTTAGGGTTAGGGTTAGAGTTAGAGTTGGAGTTAGAGTTAGGGTTAGGGTTAGAGTTAGAGTTGGAGTTAGAGTTGGAGTTAGAGTTAGAGTTAGGGTTAGAGTTAGAGTTGGAGTTAGAGTTAGGGTTAGAGTTGAGTTGGAGTTAGAGTTAGGGTTAGGGTTAGAGTTGGAGTTAGAGTTGGAGTTAGAGTTAGGGTTAGGGTTAGAGTTAGAGTTGGAGTTAGAGTTAGAGTTAGAGTTGGAGTTAGAGTTGGAGTTAGAGTTAGGGTTAGGGTTAGAGTTAGAGTTGGAGTTAGGGTTAGAGTTAGAGTTGGAGTTAGAGTTAGGGTTAGGGTTAGAGTTAGAGTTGGAGTTAGAGTTAGGGTTAGGTTAGAGTTAGAGTTGGAGTTAGAGTTGGAGTTAGAGTTAGAGTTAGAGTTGGAGTTAGAGTTAGAGTTAGGGTTAGAGTTAGAGTTGGAGTTAGAGTTGGAGTTAGAGTTAGGGTTAGGGTTAGAGTTAGAGTTGGAGTTAGAGTTGGAGTTAGAGTTGGAGTTAGGGTTAGGGTTAGAGTTAGAGTTGGAGTTAGAGTTGGAGTTAGAGTTAGAGTTAGAGTTGGAGTTAGAGTTAGAGTTAGAGTTGGAGTTAGAGTTGGAGTTAGAGTTAGAGTTAGGGTTAGAGTTAGAGTTGGAGTTAGAGTTAGGGTTAGGGTTAGAGTTAGAGTTGGAGTTGGAGTTAGAGTTAGGGTTAGGGTTAGAGTTAGAGTTGGAGTTAGAGTTGGAGTTAGAGTTAGAGTTAGAGTTGGAGTTAGAGTTAGGGTTAGAGTTAGAGTTAGAGTTAGAGTTGGAGTTAGAGTTAGGGTTAGGGTTAGAGTTAGAGTTGGAGTTAGAGTTGGAGTTAGAGTTGGAGTTAGAGTTAGGGTTAGGGTTAGAGTTAGAGTTGGAGTTAGAGTTGGAGTTAGGGTTGAGAGTTAGAGTTGGAGTTAGAGTTAGAGTTAGAGTTAGAGTTAGAGTTGGAGTTAGAGTTGGAGTTAGGGTTAGAGTTAGAGTTGGAGTTAGAGTTAGGGTTAGAGTTAGAGTTGGAGTTAGAGTTAGGGTTAGGGTTAGAGTTAGAGTTGGAGTTAGAGTTGGAGTTAGAGTTAGGGTTAGAGTTAGAGTTGGAGTTAGAGTTGGAGTTAGAGTTAGAGTTAGAGTTGGAGTTAGAGTTAGAGTTAGAGTTAGGGTTAGAGTTAGAGTTAGAGTTGGAGTTAGAGTTGGAGTTAGAGTTAGGGTTAGGGTTAGAGTTAGAGTTGGAGTTAGAGTTAGAGTTGAGTTAGAGTTAGGGTTAGGGTTAGAGTTAGAGTTGGAGTTAGAGTTGGAGTTAGGGTTAGAGTTAGAGTTGGAGTTAGAGTTAGGGTTAGGGTTAGAGTTAGAGTTGGAGTTAGAGTTGGAGTTAGAGTTGGAGTTAGAGTTGGAGTTAGAGTTGGGGTTAGGGTTAGAGTTAGAGTTGGAGTTAGAGTTAGGGTTAGGGTTAGAGTTAGAGTTGGAGTTAGAGTTGGAGTTAGGGTTAGAGTTAGAGTTAGAGTTAGAGTTGGAGTTAGAGTTGGAGTTAGAGTTAGGGTTAGGGTTAGAGTTAGAGTTGGAGTTAGAGTTGGAGTTAGAGTTAGGGTTAGAGTTAGAGTTAGAGTTGGAGTTAGAGTTAGAGTTAGAGTTGGAGTTAGAGTTGGAGTTAGAGTTGGAGTTAGAGTTAGAGTTAGAGTTGGAGTTAGAGTTGGAGTTAGAGTTAGAGTTAGGGTTAGAGTTAGAGTTGGAGTTAGAGTTGGAGTTAGAGTTAGGGTTAGGGTTAGAGTTAGAGTTGGAGTTAGAGTTAGAGTTAGAGTTGGAGTTAGAGTTGGAGTTAGAGTTAGAGTTAGAGTTGGAGTTAGAGTTGGAGTTAGAGTTGGAGTTAGAGTTGGAGTTAGAGTTAGGGTTAGGGTTAGAGTTAGAGTTGGAGTTAGAGTTGGAGTTAGAGTTAGAGTTAGGGTTAGGGTTAGAGTTAGAGTTGGAGTTAGAGTTGGAGTTAGAGTTGGAGTTAGAGTTAGAGTTAGGGTTAGGGTTAGGGTTAGAGTTAGAGTTGGAGTTAGAGTTGGAGTTAGGGTTAGAGTTAGAGTTGGAGTTAGAGTTGGAGTTAGAGTTGGAGTTAGAGTTGGAGTTAGAGTTAGGGTTAGGGTTAGAGTTAGAGTTGGAGTTAGAGTTGGAGTTAGAGTTAGGGTTAGGGTTAGAGTTGGAGTTAGAGTTGGAGTTAGAGTTAGAGTTAGAGTTAGAGTTGGAGTTAGAGTTAGAGTTAGAGTTAGAGTTAGAGTTGGAGTTAGAGTTGGAGTTAGAGTTAGGGTTAGGGTTAGAGTTAGAGTTGGAGTTAGAGTTGGAGTTAGAGTTGGAGTTAGAGTTAGGGTTAGGGTTAGAGTTAGAGTTGGAGTTAGAGTTGGAGTTAGGGTTAGAGTTAGAGTTGGAGTTAGAGTTAGGGTTAGGTTAGAGTTAGAGTTGGAGTTAGAGTTAGGGTTAGGGTTAGAGTTAGAGTTGGAGTTGGAGTTAGAGTTAGGGTTAGGGTTAGAGTTAGAGTTGGAGTTAGAGTTGGAGTTAGAGTTAGAGTTAGAGTTAGAGTTAGGGTTAGAGTTAGAGTTGGAGTTAGAGTTAGAGTTAGGGTTAGGGTTAGAGTTAGAGTTGGAGTTAGAGTTGGAGTTAGAGTTAGGGTTAGGGTTAGAGTTAGAGTTGGAGTTAGAGTTAGAGTTAGAGTTGGAGTTAGAGTTAGAGTTAGAGTTGGAGTTAGAGTTGGAGTTAGAGTTGGAGTTAGAGTTGGAGTTAGAGTTAGGGTTAGGGTTAGAGTTAGAGTTGGAGTTAGAGTTGGAGTTAGAGTTGGAGTTAGAGTTGGAGTTAGAGTTGGAGTTAGAGTTAGGGTTAGGGTTAGAGTTAGAGTTGGAGTTAGAGTTGGAGTTAGAGTTAGAGTTAGAGTTGGAGTTAGAGTTGGAGTTAGAGTTGGAGTTAGAGTTAGGGTTAGGGTTAGAGTTAGAGTTAGAGTTGGAGTTAGAGTTGGAGTTAGAGTTGGAGTTAGAGTTGGAGTTAGAGTTAGGGTTAGGGTTAGAGTTAGAGTTGGAGTTAGAGTTGGAGTTAGAGTTGGAGTTAGAGTTAGAGTTAGAGTTAGAGTTAGAGTTGGAGTTAGAGTTGGAGTTAGAGTTAGAGTTAGAGTTGGAGTTAGAGTTGGAGTTAGAGTAGGGTTAGGGTTAGGGTTAGAGTTAGAGTTGGAGTTAGAGTTGGAGTTAGGGTTAGGGTTAGGTTAGAGTTGGAGTTAGAGTTGGAGTTAGAGTTAGAGTTAGAGTTGGAGTTAGAGTTGGAGTTAGAGTTAGGGTTAGGGTTAGAGTTAGAGTTGGAGTTAGAGTTGGAGTTAGAGTTAGGGTTAGGGTTAGAGTTAGAGTTGGAGTTAGAGTTGGAGTTAGAGTTGGAGTTAGAGTTGGAGTTAGGGTTAGAGTTAGAGTTGGAGTTAGAGTTGGAGTTAGAGTTAGAGTTAGAGTTGGAGTTAGAGTTAGGGTTAGGGTTAGAGTTAGAGTTGGAGTTAGAGTTGGAGTTAGAGTTGAGTTAGGGTTAGGGTTAGAGTTAGAGTTGGAGTTAGAGTTGGAGTTAGAGTTGGAGTTAGAGTTAGAGTTAGGGTTAGGGTTAGGGTTAGAGTTAGAGTTGGAGTTAGAGTTGGAGTTAGGGTTAGAGTTAGAGTTGGAGTTAGAGTTAGGGTTAGGGTTAGAGTTAGAGTTGGAGTTGGAGTTAGAGTTAGGGTTAGGGTTAGAGTTAGAGTTGGAGTTAGAGTTAGAGTTAGAGTTAGGGTTAGAGTTAGAGTTGGAGTTAGAGTTGGAGTTAGAGTTAGAGTTAGAGTTAGAGTTGGAGTTAGAGTTAGAGTTAGAGTTAGAGTTAGAGTTGGAGTTAGAGTTGGAGTTAGAGTTAGGGTTAGGGTTAGAGTTAGAGTTGGAGTTAGAGTTGGAGTTAGAGTTGGAGTTAGAGTTAGGGTTAGGGTTAGAGTTAGAGTTGGAGTTAGAGTTGGAGTTAGGGTTAGAGTTAGAGTTGGAGTTAGAGTTAGGGTTAGGGTTAGAGTTAGAGTTGGAGTTAGAGTTAGGGTTAGGGTTAGAGTTAGAGTTGGAGTTGGAGTTAGAGTTAGGGTTAGGGTTAGAGTTAGAGTTGGAGTTAGAGTTGGAGTTAGAGTTGGAGTTAGAGTTAGGGTTAGGGTTAGAGTTAGAGTTGGAGTTAGAGTTAGAGTTAGGGTTAGGGTTAGGGTTAGAGTTGGAGTTAGAGTTGGAGTTAGAGTTAGAGTTAGAGTTAGAGTTGGAGTTAGAGTTAGAGTTAGAGTTAGAGTTAGAGTTAGAGTTAGAGTTGGAGTTAGAGTTGGAGTTAGAGTTAGAGTTAGAGTTGGAGTTAGAGTTAGGGTTAGGGTTAGAGTTAGAGTTGGAGTTAGAGTTGGAGTTAGAGTTGGAGTTAGAGTTGGAGTTAGAGTTAGGGTTAGGGTTAGAGTTAGAGTTGGAGTTAGAGTTGGAGTTAGAGTTAGAGTTAGAGTTGGAGTTAGAGTTGGAGTTAGAGTTGGAGTTAGAGTTAGGGTTAGGGTTAGAGTTAGAGTTGGAGTTAGAGTTGGAGTTAGAGTTGGAGTTAGAGTTGGAGTTAGAGTTAGGGTTAGGGTTAGAGTTAGAGTTGGAGTTAGAGTTGGAGTTAGAGTTGGAGTTAGAGTTAGAGTTAGAGTTAGAGTTAGAGTTGGAGTTAGAGTTGGAGTTAGAGTTAGGGTTAGAGTTGGAGTTAGAGTTGGAGTTGGAGTTAGAGTTAGGGTTAGGGTTAGAGTTAGAGTTAGAGTTGGAGTTAGAGTTAGAGTTAGGGTTAGAGTTAGAGTTGGAGTTAGAGTTGGAGTTAGAGTTAGAGTTAGAGTTGGAGTTAGAGTTAGAGTTAGAGTTGGAGTTGAGTTAGAGTTAGGGTTAGAGTTAGAGTTGGAGTTAGAGTTAGGGTTAGGGTTAGAGTTAGAGTTGGAGTTGGAGTTAGAGTTAGGGTTAGGGTTAGAGTTAGAGTTAGAGTTAGAGTTGGAGTTGGAGTTGGAGTTAGGGTTAGGGTTAGAGTTAGAGTTGGAGTTAGAGTTGGAGTTAGAGTTAGAGTTAGAGTTGGAGTTAGAGTTAGAGTTAGAGTTGGAGTTAGAGTTGGAGTTGGAGTTAGAGTTAGAGTTAGGGTTAGAGTTAGAGTTGGAGTTAGAGTTAGAGTTAGAGTTAGGGTTAGGGTTAGAGTTAGAGTTGGAGTTAGAGTTGGAGTTAGAGTTAGGGTTAGGGTTAGAGTTAGAGTTGGAGTTAGAGTTGGAGTTAGGGTTAGAGTTAGAGTTGGAGTTAGAGTTAGGGTTAGGGTTAGAGTTAGAGTTGGAGTTAGAGTTGGAGTTAGAGTTAGGGTTAGGGTTAGAGTTAGAGTTGGAGTTAGAGTTGGAGTTAGGGTTAGAGTTAGAGTTGGAGTTAGAGTTAGGGTTAGGGTTAGAGTTAGAGTTGGAGTTAGAGTTGGAGTTAGAGTTGGAGTTAGGGTTAGGGTTAGAGTTAGAGTTGGAGTTAGAGTTGGAGTTAGGGTTAGAGTTAGAGTTAGAGTTGGAGTTAGAGTTAGGGTTAGAGTTAGAGTTGGAGTTAGAGTTAGGGTTAGGGTTAGAGTTAGAGTTGGAGTTGGAGTTAGAGTTAGGGTTAGGGTTAGAGTTAGAGTTGGAGTTAGAGTTGGAGTTAGGGTTAGAGTTAGAGTTGGAGTTAGAGTTAGGGTTAGGGTTAGAGTTAGAGTTGGAGTTAGAGTTGGAGTTAGAGTTAGGGTTAGGGTTAGAGTTAGAGTTGGAGTTGGAGTTGGAGTTAGAGTTGGAGTTAGAGTTAGAGTTAGGGTTAGGGTTAGAGTTAGAGTTAGAGTTGGAGTTAGAGTTGGAGTTAGGGTTAGAGTTAGAGTTGGAGTTAGAGTTAGGGTTAGGGTTAGAGTTAGAGTTGGAGTTGGAGTTGGAGTTAGGGTTAGGGTTAGAGTTAGAGTTAGAGTTGGAGTTAGAGTTAGAGTTGGAGTTAGGGTTAGAGTTAGAGTTGGAGTTAGAGTTAGGGTTAGAGTTAGAGTTGGAGTTAGAGTTAGGGTTAGGGTTAGAGTTAGAGTTAGAGTTGGAGTTAGAGTTAGGGTTAGGGTTAGAGTTAGAGTTAGAGTTGGAGTTAGGGTTAGAGTTAGAGTTAGAGTTGGAGTTAGAGTTAGGGTTAGGGTTAGAGTTAGAGTTGGAGTTGGAGTTAGGGTTAGAGTTAGAGTTGGAGTTAGAGTTAGGGTTAGGGTTAGAGTTAGAGTTGGAGTTAGAGTTGGAGTTAGAGTTAGGGTTAGAGTTGAGTTGGAGTTAGAGTTAGGGTTAGGGTTAGAGTTAGAGTTAGAGTTGGAGTTAGAGTTAGGGTTAGGGTTAGAGTTAGAGTTGGAGTTAGAGTTAGAGTTAGAGTTGGAGTTAGAGTTAGGGTTAGGGTTAGAGTTAGAGTTGGAGTTAGAGTTGGAGTTAGAGTTAGAGTTAGAGTTGGAGTTAGAGTTAGAGTTAGAGTTAGAGTTAGAGTTGGAGTTAGAGTTGGAGTTAGAGTTAGAGTTAGGGTTAGAGTTAGAGTTGGAGTTAGGGTTAGGGTTAGGGTTAGAGTTAGAGTTGGAGTTGGAGTTAGAGTTAGAGTTGGAGTTAGAGTTGGAGTTAGAGTTGGAGTTAGAGTTAGGGTTAGAGTTAGAGTTGGAGTTAGAGTTAGGGTTAGGGTTAGAGTTAGAGTTGGAGTTGGAGTTAGAGTTAGGGTTAGGGTTAGAGTTAGAGTTGGAGTTAGAGTTGGAGTTAGGGTTAGAGTTAGAGTTGGAGTTAGAGTTAGGGTTAGGGTTAGAGTTAGAGTTGGAGTTGGAGTTAGAGTTAGGGTTAGGGTTAGAGTTAGAGTTGGAGTTAGAGTTGGAGTTAGAGTTGGAGTTAGAGTTAGGGTTAGGGTTAGAGTTAGAGTTGGAGTTAGAGTTAGAGTTAGAGTTGGAGTTAGAGTTAGGGTTAGGGTTAGAGTTAGAGTTGGAGTTAGAGTTGGAGTTGGAGTTAGAGTTGGAGTTAGAGTTAGGGTTAGGGTTAGAGTTAGAGTTGGAGTTAGAGTTAGAGTTAGGGTTAGAGTTAGAGTTGGAGTTAGAGTTAGGGTTAGGGTTAGAGTTAGAGTTGGAGTTAGAGTTGGAGTTAGAGTTGGAGTTAGAGTTGGAGTTAGAGTTAGGGTTAGGGTTAGAGTTAGAGTTGGAGTTAGAGTTAGGGTTAGGTTAGAGTTAGAGTTGGAGTTAGAGTTGGAGTTAGAGTTGGAGTTAGGGTTGGAGTTAGAGTTAGCGTTAGGGTTAGAGTTAGAGTTGGAGTTAGAGTTGGAGTTAGAGTTAGCGTTAGGGTTAGAGTTAGAGTTAGAGTTGGAGTTAGAGTTAGAGTTAGAGTTAGAGTTAGAGTTGGAGTTAGAGTTGGAGTTAGAGTTAGAGTTAGGGTTAGAGTTAGAGTTGGAGTTAGAGTTAGGGTTAGGGTTAGAGTTAGAGTTAGAGTTGGAGTTGGAGTTAGAGTTAGAGTTAGGGTTAGGGTTAGAGTTAGAGTTGGAGTTAGAGTTGGAGTTAGGGTTAGAGTTAGAGTTGGAGTTAGAGTTAGAGTTAGGGTTAGGGTTAGAGTTAGAGTTGGAGTTGGAGTTGGAGTTGGAGTTAGAGTTAGGGTTAGAGTTAGAGTTGGAGTTAGAGTTAGGGTTAGGGTTAGAGTTAGAGTTAGAGTTGGAGTTGGAGTTAGAGTTAGAGTTAGAGTTAGGGTTAGGGTTAGAGTTAGAGTTGGAGTTAGAGTTGGAGTTAGGTTAGAGTTAGAGTTGGAGTTAGAGTTAGGGTTAGGGTTAGAGTTAGAGTTGGAGTTAGAGTTGGAGTTAGAGTTAGGGTTAGGGTTAGAGTTAGAGTTGGAGTTAGAGTTGGAGTTAGAGTTAGGGTTAGGGTTAGAGTTAGAGTTGGAGTTAGAGTTGGAGTTAGGGTTAGAGTTAGAGTTAGAGTTGGAGTTAGAGTTAGGGTTAGAGTTAGAGTTGGAGTTAGAGTTAGGGTTAGGGTTAGGGTTAGAGTTAGAGTTGGAGTTAGAGTTGGAGTTAGAGTTAGGGTTAGGGTTAGAGTTAGAGTTGGAGTTAGAGTTGGAGTTAGGGTTAGAGTTAGAGTTAGAGTTGGAGTTAGAGTTAGGGTTAGAGTTAGAGTTGGAGTTAGAGTTAGGGTTAGGGTTAGAGTTAGAGTTGGAGTTGGAGTTAGAGTTAGGGTTAGGGTTAGAGTTAGAGTTGGAGTTAGAGTTGGAGTTAGGGTTAGAGTTAGAGTTGGAGTTAGAGTTAGGGTTAGGGTTAGAGTTAGAGTTGGAGTTGGAGTTGGAGTTAGAGTTAGGGTTAGGGTTAGAGTTAGAGTTGGAGTTGGAGTTGGAGTTGGAGTTAGAGTTGGAGTTAGAGTTAGAGTTAGGGTTAGGGTTAGAGTTAGAGTTGGAGTTAGAGTTGGAGTTAGGGTTAGAGTTAGAGTTGGAGTTAGAGTTAGGGTTAGGGTTAGAGTTAGAGTTGGAGTTAGAGTTAGGGTTAGGGTTAGAGTTAGAGTTGGAGTTGGAGTTGGAGTTGGAGTTAGAGTTAGAGTTAGAGTTAGGGTTAGGGTTAGAGTTAGAGTTGGAGTTGGAGTTGGAGTTAGAGTTGGAGTTAGAGTTAGGGTTAGGGTTAGAGTTAGAGTTGGAGTTAGAGTTGGAGTTAGGGTTAGAGTTAGAGTTGGAGTTAGAGTTAGGGTTAGGGTTAGAGTTAGAGTTGGAGTTGGAGTTAGGGTTAGGGTTAGAGTTAGAGTTGGAGTTGGAGTTAGAGTTAGGGTTAGGGTTAGAGTTAGAGTTGGAGTTAGAGTTGGAGTTAGAGTTAGAGTTAGAGTTAGGGTTAGGGTTAGGGTTAGAGTTAGAGTTGGAGTTAGAGTTAGAGTTAGGGTTAGGGTTAGGGTTTGAGTTGGAGTTAGAGTTGGAGTTAGAGTTAGAGTTAGAGTTAGAGTTAGAGTTGGAGTTAGAGTTAGAGTTAGAGTTAGAGTTAGAGTTAGAGTTAGAGTTGGAGTTAGAGTTGGAGTTAGAGTTAGAGTTAGAGTTGGAGTTGGAGTTAGAGTTAGGGTTAGGGTTAGAGTTAGAGTTAGAGTTAGAGTTGGAGTTGGAGTTGGAGTTAGAGTTGGAGTTGGAGTTGGAGTTAGAGTTAGGGTTAGGGTTAGAGTTAGAGTTGGAGTTAGAGTTGGAGTTAGGGTTAGAGTTAGAGTTGGAGTTGGAGTTGGAGTTGGAGTTGGAGTTAGAGTTAGGGTTAGGGTTAGAGTTAGAGTTAGAGTTGGAGTTGGAGTTGGAGTTGGAGTTGGAGTTGGAGTTGGAGTTGGAGTTAGGGTTAGGGTTAGAGTTAGAGTTGGAGTTAGAGTTGGAGTTAGAGTTAGAGTTAGAGTTAGAGTTAGAGTTGGAGTTGGAGTTGGAGTTAGAGTTAGGGTTAGAGTTGGAGTTGGAGTTGGAGTTGGAGTTAGAGTTAGGGTTAGGGTTAGGGTTAGGGTTAGAGTTGGAGTTAGAGTTAGAGTTAGAGTTAGGGTTAGAGTTAGAGTTAGAGTTGGAGTTAGAGTTAGAGTTAGAGTTGGAGTTAGAGTTAGGAGTTAGAGTTGGAGTTAGAGTTGGAGTTAGAGTTAGGGTTAGGGTTAGAGTTAGAGTTGGAGTTAGAGTTGGAGTTAGAGTTAGAGTTAGGGTTAGAGTTAGAGTTGGAGTTAGAGTTGGAGTTAGAGTTAGGGTTAGAGTTAGAGTTGGAGTTAGAGTTAGAGTTAGGGTTAGAGTTAGAGTTAGAGTTGGAGTTAGAGTTGGAGTTAGAGTTAGAGTTAGAGTTAGAGTTGGAGTTAGAGTTAGAGTTAGGAGTTAGAGTTAGAGTTGGAGTTAGAGTTGGAGTTAGAGTTAGAGTTAGAGTTAGAGTTAGAGTTGGAGTTAGAGTTAGGGTTAGGGTTAGAGTTAGAGTTGGAGTTGAGTTGGAGTTAGAGTTAGGGTTAGGGTTAGAGTTAGAGTTAGAGTTAGAGTTGGAGTTGGAGTTGGAGTTAGGGTTAGGGTTAGAGTTAGAGTTGGAGTTAGAGTTGGAGTTAGAGTTAGAGTTAGAGTTGGAGTTAGAGTTAGAGTTAGAGTTGGAATTGGAGTTGGAGTTGGAGTTAGAGTTAGAGTTAGGGTTAGAGTTAGAGTTGGAGTTAGAGTTAGAGTTAGGGTTAGGGTTAGGGTTAGAGTTAGAGTTGGAGTTGGAGTTGGAGTTAGAGTTAGGGTTAGGGTTAGAGTTAGAGTTGGAGTTAGAGTTGGAGTTAGGGTTAGAGTTAGAGTTGGAGTTAGAGTTAGGGTTAGGGTTAGAGTTAGAGTTGGAGTTGGAGTTGGAGTTAGAGTTAGGGTTAGGGTTAGAGTTAGAGTTGGAGTTAGAGTTGGAGTTAGGGTTAGAGTTAGAGTTGGAGTTAGAGTTAGGGTTAGGGTTAGAGTTGGAGTTGGAGTTGGAGTTGGAGTTGGAGTTGGAGTTAGGGTTAGGGTTAGAGTTAGAGTTGGAGTTAGAGTTGGAGTTAGGGTTAGAGTTGGAGTTAGAGTTGGAGTTAGAGTTAGAGTTAGAGTTGGAGTTAGAGTTAGAGTTAGAGTTGGAGTTGGAGTTAGAGTTAGGGTTAGAGTTAGAGTTGGAGTTAGAGTTAGGGTTAGGGTTAGAGTTAGAGTTGGAGTTGGAGTTAGAGTTAGGGTTAGGGTTAGAGTTAGAGTTAGAGTTAGAGTTGGAGTTGGAGTTAGGAGTTAGGGTTAGGGTTAGAGTTAGAGTTGGAGTTAGAGTTGGAGTTAGAGTTAGAGTTAGAGTTGGAGTTAGAGTTAGAGTTAGAGTTGGAGTTGGAGTTGGAGTTGGAGTTAGAGTTAGAGTTAGGGTTAGAGTTAGAGTTGGAGTTAGAGTTAGAGTTAGGGTTAGGGTTAGGGTTAGAGTTAGAGTTGGAGTTGGAGTTGGAGTTAGAGTTAGGGTTAGGGTTAGAGTTAGAGTTGGAGTTAGAGTTGGAGTTAGGGTTAGAGTTAGAGTTGGAGTTAGAGTTAGGGTTAGGGTTAGAGTTAGAGTTGGAGTTGGAGTTGGAGTTAGAGTTAGGGTTAGGGTTAGAGTTAGAGTTGGAGTTAGAGTTGGAGTTAGGGTTAGAGTTAGAGTTGGAGTTAGAGTTAGGGTTAGGGTTAGAGTTGGAGTTGGAGTTGGAGTTGGAGTTGGAGTTGGAGTTAGGGTTAGGGTTAGAGTTAGAGTTGGAGTTAGAGTTGGAGTTAGGGTTAGAGTTAGAGTTAGAGTTGGAGTTAGAGTTAGGGTTAGAGTTAGAGTTGGAGTTAGAGTTAGGGTTAGGGTTAGAGTTAGAGTTGGAGTTGGAGTTAGAGTTAGGGTTAGGGTTAGAGTTAGAGTTGGAGTTAGAGTTGGAGTTAGGGTTAGAGTTAGAGTTGGAGTTAGAGTTAGGGTTAGGGTTAGAGTTAGAGTTGGAGTTGGAGTTGGAGTTAGAGTTAGGGTTAGGGTTAGAGTTAGAGTTGGAGTTGGAGTTGGAGTTAGAGTTGGAGTTAGAGTTAGAGTTAGGGTTAGGGTTAGAGTTAGAGTTAGAGTTGGAGTTAGAGTTGGAGTTAGGGTTAGAGTTAGAGTTGGAGTTAGAGTTAGGGTTAGGGTTAGGGTTAGAGTTAGAGTTGGAGTTAGGGTTAGGGTTAGAGTTAGAGTTAGAGTTGGAGTTAGAGTTGGAGTTAGGGTTAGAGTTAGAGTTGGAGTTAGAGTTAGGGTTAGGGTTAGAGTTAGAGTTAGAGTTGGAGTTAGAGTTAGAGTTAGGGTTAGAGTTAGAGTTGGAGTTAGAGTTAGGGTTAGGGTTAGAGTTAGAGTTGGAGTTAGAGTTGGAGTTAGGGTTAGGGTTAGAGTTAGAGTTGGAGTTGGAGTTAGAGTTAGAGTTAGAGTTAGGGTTAGAGTTGAGTTGGAGTTAGAGTTAGGGTTAGAGTTGAGTTGGAGTTAGAGTTAGGGTTAGGGTTAGAGTTAGAGTTAGAGTTGGAGTTAGAGTTAGGGTTAGGGTTAGAGTTAGAGTTAGAGTTGGAGTTAGGGTTAGAGTTAGAGTTTGAGTTGGAGTTAGAGTTAGGGTTAGGGTTAGAGTTAGAGTTAGAGTTGGAGTTAGGGTTAGAGTTAGAGTTGGAGTTGGAGTTAGGGTTAGGGTTAGAGTTAGAGTTGGAGTTGGAGTTGGAGTTAGAGTTAGGGTTAGAGTTGAGTTGGAGATAGAGTTAGGGTTAGGGTTAGAGTTAGAGTTAGAGTTGGAGTTAGAGTTAGGGTTAGGGTTAGAGTTAGAGTTAGAGTTAGAGTTGGAGTTGGAGTTAGGGTTAGGGTTAGAGTTAGAGTTGGAGTTAGAGTTGGAGTTAGAGTTAGAGTTAGAGTTGGAGTTAGAGTTAGAGTTAGAGTTAGAGTTGGAGTTGGAGTTTGAGTTTGAGTTTGAGTTAGAGTTAGGGTTAGAGTTAGAGTTGGAGTTAGGGTTAGGGTTAGGGTTAGAGTTAGAGTTGGAGTTGGAGTTAGAGTTAGAGTTGGAGTTGGAGTTTGAGTTTGAGTTTGAGTTAGAGTTAGGGTTAGAGTTAGAGTTGGAGTTAGAGTTAGGGTTAGGGTTAGAGTTAGAGTTGGAGTTGGAGTTAGAGTTAGGGTTAGGGTTAGAGTTAGAGTTGGAGTTAGAGTTGGAGTTAGGGTTAGAGTTAGAGTTGGAGTTAGAGTTAGGGTTAGGGTTAGAGTTAGAGTTGGAGTTGGAGTTAGAGTTAGGGTTAGGGTTAGAGTTAGAGTTGGAGTTGGAGTTGGAGTTGGAGTTAGAGTTGGAGTTAGAGTTAGGGTTAGGGTTAGAGTTAGAGTTGGAGTTAGAGTTAGAGTTAGGGTTAGAGTTAGAGTTGGAGTTAGAGTTAGGGTTAGGGTTAGAGTTAGAGTTGGAGTTGGAGTTGGAGTTGGAGTTAGAGTTGGAGTTAGAGTTAGGGTTAGGGTTAGAGTTAGAGTTGGAGTTAGAGTTAGGGTTAAGGTTAGAGTTAGAGTTGGAGTTAGAGTTGGAGTTAGAGTTGGAGTTAGGGTTGGAGTTAGAGTTAGCGTTAGGGTTAGAGTTAGAGTTGTTTTTAGCGTTGGAGTTAGAGTTAGCGTTAGGGTTAGAGTTAGAGTTAGAGTTGGAGTTAGAGTTAGAGTTAGAGTTAGAGTTTGAGTTGGAGTTGGAGTTGGAGTTAGAGTTAGAGTTAGGGTTAGAGTTAGAGTTGGAGTTAGAGTTAGGGTTAGGGTTAGAGTTAGAGTTAGAGTTGGAGTTGGAGTTAGAGTTAGAGTTAGGGTTAGGGTTAGAGTTAGAGTTGGAGTTAGAGTTGGAGTTAGGGTTAGAGTTAGAGTTGGAGTTCGAGTTAGAGTTAGGGTTAGGGTTAGAGTTAGAGTTGGAGTTGGAGTTGGAGTTGGAGTTAGAGTTAGGGTTAGAGTTAGAGTTGGAGTTAGAGTTAGGGTTAGGGTTAGAGTTAGAGTTAGAGTTGGAGTTGGAGTTAGAGTTAGAGTTAGAGTTAGGGTTAGGGTTAGAGTTAGAGTTGGAGTTAGAGTTGGAGTTATGGTTAGAGTTAGAGTTGGAGTTAGAGTTAGGGTTAGGGTTAGAGTTAGAGTTGGAGTTGGAGTTGGAGTTGGAGTTAGGGTTAGGGTTAGAGTTAGAGTTGGAGTTAGAGTTGGAGTTGGAGTTGGAGTTAGGGTTAGGGTTAGAGTTAGAGTTGGAGTTAGAGTTGGAGTTAGGGTTAGAGTTAGAGTTATAGTTGGAGTTAGAGTTAGGGTTAGAGTTAGAGTTGGAGTTAGAGTTAGGGTTAGGGTTAGGGTTAGAGTTAGAGTTGGAGTTGGAGTTGGAGTTGGAGTTAGGGTTAGGGTTAGAGTTAGAGTTGGAGTTAGAGTTGGAGTTAGGGTTAGAGTTAGAGTTAGAGTTGGAGTTAGAGTTAGGGTTAGAGTTAGAGTTGGAGTTAGAGTTAGGGTTAGGGTTAGAGTTAGAGTTGGAGTTGGAGTTAGAGTTAGGGTTAGGGTTAGAGTTAGAGTTGGAGTTAGAGTTGGAGTTAGGGTTAGAGTTAGAGTTGGAGTTAGAGTTAGGGTTAGGGTTAGAGTTAGAGTTGGAGTTGGAGTTGGAGTTAGAGTTAGGGTTAGGGTTAGAGTTAGAGTTGGAGTTGGAGTTGGAGTTGGAGTTAGAGTTGGAGTTAGAGTTAGAGTTAGGGTTAGGGTTAGAGTTAGAGTTGGAGTTAGAGTTGGAGTTAGGGTTAGAGTTAGAGTTGGAGTTAGAGTTAGGGTTAGGGTTAGAGTTAGAGTTGGAGTTAGAGTTAGGGTTAGGGTTAGAGTTAGAGTTGGAGTTGGAGTTGGAGTTGGAGTTAGAGTTAGAGTTAGAGTTAGGGTTAGGGTTAGAGTTAGAGTTGGAGTTGGAGTTGGAGTTAGAGTTGGAGTTAGAGTTAGGGTTAGGGTTAGAGTTAGAGTTGGAGTTAGAGTTGGAGTTAGGGTTAGAGTTAGAGTTGGAGTTAGAGTTAGGGTTACGGTTAGAGTTAGAGTTGGAGTTGGAGTTAGGGTTAGGGTTAGAGTTAGAGTTGGAGTTGGAGTTAGAGTTAGGGTTAGGGTTAGAGTTAGAGTTGGAGTTGGAGTTGGAGTTAGAGTTAGAGTTAGAGTTAGGGTTAGGGTTAGGGTTAGAGTTAGAGTTGGAGTTAGAGTTAGAGTTAGGGTTAGGGTTAGGGTTTGAGTTGGAGTTAGAGTTGGAGTTAGAGTTAGAGTTAGAGTTAGAGTTGGAGTTAGAGTTAGAGTTAGAGTTAGAGTTAGAGTTAGAGTTAGAGTTGGAGTTAGAGTTGGAGTTAGAGTTAGAGTTAGAGTTGGAGTTGGAGTTAGAGTTAGGGTTAGGGTTAGAGTTAGAGTTAGAGTTAGAGTTAGAGTTGGAGTTGGAGTTGGAGTTAGAGTTAGGGTTAGGGTTAGAGTTAGAGTTAGAGTTGGAGTTGGAGTTGGAGTTAGAGTTGGAGTTGGAGTTGGAGTTAGAGTTAGGGTTAGGGTTAGAGTTAGAGTTGGAGTTAGAGTTGGAGTTAGGGTTAGAGTTAGAGTTGGAGTTGGAGTTGGAGTTGGAGTTGGAGTTAGAGTTAGGGTTAGGGTTAGAGTTAGAGTTAGAGTTGGAGTTGGAGTTGGAGTTGGAGTTGGAGTTGGAGTTGGAGTTGGAGTTAGGGTTAGGGTTAGAGTTAGAGTTGGAGTTAGAGTTGGAGTTAGAGTTAGAGTTAGAGTTAGAGTTAGAGTTGGAGTTGGAGTTGGAGTTAGAGTTAGGGTTAGAGTTGGAGTTGGAGTTGGAGTTGGAGTTAGAGTTAGGGTTAGGGTTAGGGTTAGGGTTAGAGTTGGAGTTAGAGTTAGAGTTAGGGTTAGGGTTAGGGTTAGAGTTGGAGTTAGAGTTGGAGTTAGAGTTAGAGTTAGAGTTGGAGTTAGAGTTAGAGTTAGAGTTGGAGTTGGAGTTAGAGTTAGGGTTAGAGTTAGAGTTGGAGTTAGAGTTAGGGTTAGGGTTAGAGTTAGAGTTGGAGTTGGAGTTAGAGTTAGGGTTAGGGTTAGAGTTAGAGTTAGAGTTAGAGTTGGAGTTGGAGTTGGAGTTAGGGTTAGGGTTAGAGTTAGAGTTGGAGTTAGAGTTGGAGTTAGAGTTAGAGTTAGAGTTGGAGTTAGAGTTAGAGTTAGAGTTGGAATTGGAGTTGGAGTTGGAGTTAGAGTTAGAGTTAGGGTTAGAGTTAGAGTTGGAGTTAGAGTTAGAGTTAGGGTTAGGGTTAGGGTTAGAGTTAGAGTTGGAGTTGGAGTTGGAGTTAGAGTTAGGGTTAGGGTTAGAGTTAGAGTTAGAGTTAGAGTTGGAGTTGGAGTTGGAGTTAGAGTTAGGGTTAGAGTTGGAGTTGGAGTTGGAGTTGGAGTTAGAGTTAGGGTTAGGGTTAGGGTTAGGGTTAGAGTTGGAGTTAGAGTTAGAGTTAGGGTTAGGGTTAGGGTTAGAGTTGGAGTTAGAGTTGGAGTTAGAGTTAGAGTTAGAGTTGGAGTTAGAGTTAGAGTTAGAGTTGGAGTTGGAGTTAGAGTTAGGGTTAGAGTTAGAGTTGGAGTTAGAGTTAGGGTTAGGGTTAGAGTTAGAGTTGGAGTTGGAGTTAGAGTTAGGGTTAGGGTTAGAGTTAGAGTTAGAGTTAGAGTTGGAGTTGGAGTTGGAGTTAGGGTTAGGGTTAGAGTTAGAGTTGGAGTTAGAGTTGGAGTTAGAGTTAGAGTTAGAGTTGGAGTTAGAGTTAGAGTTAGAGTTGGATTGGAGTTGGAGTTGGAGTTAGAGTTAGAGTTAGGGTTAGAGTTAGAGTTGGAGTTAGAGTTAGAGTTAGGGTTAGGGTTAGGGTTAGAGTTAGAGTTGGAGTTGGAGTTGGAGTTAGAGTTAGGGTTAGGGTTAGAGTTAGAGTTGGAGTTAGAGTTGGAGTTAGGGTTAGAGTTAGAGTTGGAGTTAGAGTTAGGGTTAGGGTTAGAGTTAGAGTTGGAGTTGGAGTTGGAGTTAGAGTTAGGGTTAGGGTTAGAGTTAGAGTTGGAGTTAGAGTTGGAGTTAGGGTTAGAGTTAGAGTTGGAGTTAGAGTTAGGGTTAGGGTTAGAGTTGGAGTTGGAGTTGGAGTTGGAGTTGGAGTTGGAGTTAGGGTTAGGGTTAGAGTTAGAGTTGGAGTTAGAGTTGGAGTTAGGGTTAGAGTTAGAGTTAGAGTTGGAGTTAGAGTTAGGGTTAGAGTTAGAGTTGGAGTTAGAGTTAGGGTTAGGGTTAGAGTTAGAGTTGGAGTTGGAGTTAGAGTTAGGGTTAGGGTTAGAGTTAGAGTTGGAGTTAGAGTTGGAGTTAGGGTTAGAGTTAGAGTTGGAGTTAGAGTTAGGGTTAGGGTTAGAGTTAGAGTTGGAGTTGGAGTTGGAGTTAGAGTTAGGGTTAGGGTTAGAGTTAGAGTTGGAGTTAGAGTTGGAGTTAGAGTTGGAGTTAGAGTTAGAGTTAGGGTTAGGGTTAGAGTTAGACTTAGAGTTGGAGTTAGAGTTGGAGTTAGGGTTAGAGTTAGAGTTGGAGTTAGAGTTAGGGTTAGGGTTAGAGTTAGAGTTGGAGTTGGAGTTGGAGTTAGGGTTAGGGTTAGAGTTAGAGTTGGAGTTGGAGTTAGAGTTAGAGTTAGAGTTAGGGTTAGAGTTAGAGTTGGAGTTAGAGTTAGGGTTAGAGTTGAGTTGGAGTTAGAGTTAGGGTTAGGGTTAGAATTAGAGTTAGAGGTGGAGTTAGAGTTAGGGTTAGGGTTAGAGTTAGAGTTAGAGTTGGAGTTAGGGTTAGAGTTAGAGTTGAGTTGGAGTTAGAGTTAGGGTTAGGGTTAGAGTTAGAGTTAGAGTTGGAGTTAGGGTTAGAGTTAGAGTTGGAGTTAGAGTTAGGGTTAGGGTTAGAGTTAGAGTTGGAGTTGGAGTTGGAGTTAGAGTTAGGGTTAGAGTTAGAGTTGGAGTAGAGTTAGGGTTAGGGTTAGAGTTAGAGTTAGAGTTGGAGTTAGAGTTAGGGTTAGGGTTAGAGTTAGAGTTAGAGTTAGAGTTGGAGTTGGAGTTAGGGTTAGGGTTAGAGTTAGAGTTGGAGTTAGAGTTGGAGTTAGAGTTAGAGTTAGAGTTGGAGTTAGAGTTAGAGTTAGAGTTAGAGTTGGAGTTGGAGTTTGAGTTGAGTTGAGTTAGAGTTAGGGTTAGAGTTAGAGTTGGAGTTAGGGTTAGGGTTAGGGTTAGAGTTAGAGTTGGATTGGAGTTAGAGTTAGAGTTGGAGTTGGAGTTAGAGTTGAGTTGAGTTAGAGTTAGGGTTAGAGTTAGAGTTGGAGTTAGAGTTAGGGTTAGGGTTAGAGTTAGAGTTGGAGTTGGAGTTAGAGTTAGGGTTAGGGTTAGAGTTAGAGTTGGAGTTAGAGTTGGAGTTAGGGTTAGAGTTAGAGTTGGAGTTAGAGTTAGGGTTAGGGTTAGAGTTAGAGTTGGAGTTGGAGTTAGAGTTAGGGTTAGGGTTAGAGTTAGAGTTGGAGTTGGAGTTGGAGTTGGAGTTAGAGTTGGAGTTAGAGTTAGGGTTAGGGTTAGAGTTAGAGTTGGAGTTAGAGTTAGAGTTAGGGTTAGAGTTAGAGTTGGAGTTAGAGTTAGGGTTAGGGTTAGAGTTAGAGTTGGAGTTAGAGTTGGAGTTGGAGTTAGAGTTGGAGTTAGAGTTAGGGTTAGGGTTAGAGTTAGAGTTGGAGTTAGAGTTAGGGTTAGGTTAGAGTTAGAGTTGGAGTTAGAGTTGGAGTTAGAGTTGGAGTTAGGGTTGGAGTTAGAGTTAGCGTTAGGGTTAGAGTTAGAGTTGGAGTTAGAGTTGGAGTTAGAGTTAGCGTTAGGGTTAGAGTTAGAGTTAGAGTTGGAGTTAGAGTTAGAGTTAGAGTTAGAGTTAGAGTTGGAGTTGGAGTTGGAGTTAGAGTTAGAGTTAGGGTTAGAGTTAGAGTTGGAGTTAGAGTTAGGGTTAGGGTTAGAGTTAGAGTTAGAGTTGGAGTTGGAGTTAGAGTTAGAGTTAGGGTTAGGGTTAGAGTTAGAGTTGGAGTTAGAGTTGGAGTTAGGGTTAGAGTTAGAGTTGGAGTTCGAGTTAGAGTTAGGGTTAGGGTTAGAGTTAGAGTTGGAGTTAGAGTTGGAGTTAGAGTTAGAGTTAGGGTTAGAGTTAGAGTTGGAGTTAGAGTTAGGGTTAGGGTTAGAGTTAGAGTTAGAGTTGGAGTTGGAGTTAGAGTTAGAGTTAGAGTTAGGGTTAGGGTTAGAGTTAGAGTTGGAGTTAGAGTTGGAGTTAGGTTAGAGTTAGAGTTGGAGTTAGAGTTAGGGTTAGGGTTAGAGTTAGAGTTGGAGTTGGAGTTGGAGTTAGAGTTAGGGTTAGGGTTAGAGTTAGAGTTGGAGTTAGAGTTGGAGTTGGAGTTGGAGTTAGGGTTAGGGTTAGAGTTAGAGTTGGAGTTAGAGTTGGAGTTAGGGTTAGAGTTAGAGTTAGAGTTGGAGTTAGAGTTAGGGTTAGAGTTAGAGTTGGAGTTAGAGTTAGGGTTAGGGTTAGGGTTAGAGTTAGAGTTGGAGTTAGAGTTGGAGTTGGAGTTAGGGTTAGGGTTAGAGTTAGAGTTGGAGTTAGAGTTGGAGTTAGGGTTAGAGTTAGAGTTAGAGTTGGAGTTAGAGTTAGGGTTAGAGTTAGAGTTGGAGTTAGAGTTAGGGTTAGGGTTAGAGTTAGAGTTGGAGTTGGAGTTAGAGTTAGGGTTAGGGTTAGAGTTAGAGTTGGAGTTAGAGTTGGAGTTAGGGTTAGAGTTAGAGTTGGAGTTAGAGTTAGGGTTAGGGTTAGAGTTAGAGTTGGAGTTAGAGTTGGAGTTAGAGTTAGGGTTAGGGTTAGAGTTAGAGTTGGAGTTAGAGTTGGAGTTGGAGTTAGAGTTGGAGTTAGAGTTAGAGTTAGGGTTAGGGTTAGAGTTAGAGTTGGAGTTAGAGTTGGAGTTAGGGTTAGAGTTAGAGTTGGAGTTAGAGTTAGGGTTAGGGTTAGAGTTAGAGTTGGAGTTAGAGTTAGGGTTAGGGTTAGAGTTAGAGTTGGAGTTGGAGTTGGAGTTGGAGTTAGAGTTAGAGTTAGAGTTAGGGTTAGGGTTAGAGTTAGAGTTGGAGTTGGAGTTGGAGTTAGAGTTGGAGTTAGAGTTAGGGTTAGGGTTAGAGTTAGAGTTGGAGTTAGAGTTGGAGTTAGGGTTAGAGTTAGAGTTGGAGTTAGAGTTAGGGTTACGGTTAGAGTTAGAGTTGGAGTTGGAGTTAGGGTTAGGGTTAGAGTTAGAGTTGGAGTTGGAGTTAGAGTTAGGGTTAGGGTTAGAGTTAGAGTTGGAGTTAGAGTTGGAGTTAGAGTTAGAGTTAGAGTTAGGGTTAGGGTTAGGGTTAGAGTTAGAGTTGGAGTTAGAGTTAGAGTTAGGGTTAGGGTTAGGGTTTGAGTTGGAGTTAGAGTTGGAGTTAGAGTTAGAGTTAGAGTTAGAGTTGGAGTTAGAGTTAGAGTTAGAGTTAGAGTTAGAGTTAGAGTTAGAGTTGGAGTTAGAGTTGGAGTTAGAGTTAGAGTTAGAGTTGGAGTTGGAGTTAGAGTTAGGGTTAGGGTTAGAGTTAGAGTTAGAGTTAGAGTTAGAGTTGGAGTTGGAGTTGGAGTTAGAGTTAGGGTTAGGGTTAGAGTTAGAGTTAGAGTTGGAGTTAGAGTTGGAGTTAGAGTTGGAGTTAGAGTTGGAGTTAGAGTTGGAGTTAGGGTTAGAGTTAGAGTTGGAGTTAGAGTTGGAGTTAGAGTTAGGAGTTAGAGTTAGAGTTAGAGTTGGAGTTAGAGTTAGGTTAGGTTAGAGTTAGAGTTGGAGTTAGAGTTGGAGTTAGAGTTAGAGTTAGAGTTAGAGTTAGAGTTGGAGTTAGAGTTAGAGTTAGAGTTAGAGTTAGAGTTGGAGTTAGAGTTAGAGTTAGGGTTAGAGTTAGAGTTGGAGTTAGAGTTAGGAGTTAGGGTTAGAGTTAGAGTTGGAGTTAGAGTTAGGGTTAGGGTTAGAGTTAGAGTTAGAGTTGGAGTTAGAGTTAGAGTTAGGGTTAGAGTTAGAGTTGGAGTTAGAGTTGGAGTTAGAGTTAGGAGTTAGAGTTAGAGTTAGAGTTGGAGTTAGAGTTAGAGTTAGGGTTAGAGTTAGAGTTGGAGTTAGAGTTGGAGTTAGGGTTAGAGTTAGAGTTGGAGTTAGAGTTGGAGTTAGAGTTAGGGTTAGAGTTAGAGTTGGAGTTAGAGTTAGAGTTAGGGTTAGAGTTAGAGTTGGAGTTAGAGTTAGGGTTAGGGTTAGAGTTAGAGTTGGAGTTAGAGTTGGAGTTAGAGTTGGAGTTAGAGTTAGGAGTTAGAGTTAGAGTTGGAGTTAGAGTTAGAGTTAGGGTTAGAGTTAGAGTTGGAGTTAGAGTTAGGAGTTAGAGTTAGGTTAGAGTTAGAGTTGGAGTTAGAGTTAGGGTTAGGGTTAGAGTTAGAGTTAGAGTTGGAGTTAGAGTTAGGGTTAGGGTTAGAGTTAGAGTTAGAGTTGGAGTTAGGGTTAGAGTTAGAGTTTGAGTTGGAGTTAGAGTTAGGGTTAGGGTTAGAGTTAGAGTTGGAGTTAGAGTTAGGGTTAGGGTTAGAGTTAGAGTTGGAGTTGGAGTTGGAGTTAGAGTTAGGGTTAGAGTTGAGTTGGAGTTAGAGTTAGGGTTAGGGTTAGAGTT
>JAPQNM010001307.1:210000-227500 GCA_029783475.1 Metacarcinus magister | reverse complement strand
GAGTAGGAGTAATAGTAATAGGAGTAGGAGTAGGAGTAGGAGTAATAGTAATAGGAGTAGGAGTAGGAGTAGGAGTAGGAGTTGGAGTAGGAGTAATAGTAATAGGAGTAGGAGTAGGAGTAGGAGTAGGAGTAGGAATAGGAGTAGGAGTAATAGTAATAGGAGTAGGAGTAGGAGTAGGAGTAATAGTAATAGGAGTAGGAGTAGGAGTAGGAGTAATAGTAATAGGAGTAGGAGTAGGAGTAGGAGTAGGAGTAGGAATAGGAGTAGGAGTAATAGTAATAGGAGTAGGAGTAGGAGTAGGAGTAATAGGAGTAGGAGTAGGAGTAGGAGTAGGAGTAGGAGTAGGAGTAATAGTAATAGGAGTAGGAGTAGGAGTAGGAGTAATAGTAATAGGAGTAGGAGTAGGAGTAGGAGTAGGAGTTGGAGTAGGAGTAATAGTAATAGGAGTAGGAGTAGGAGTAGGAGTAGGAGTAGGAATAGGAGTAGGAGTAATAGGAGTAGGAGTAGGAGTAGGAGTAGGAGTAGGAGTAGTAGTAATAGGAGTAGGAGTAGGAGTAGGAGTAGGAGTAGGAGTAGTAGTAGTAGGAGTAGGAGTAGGAGTAGGAGTAGGAGTAGGAGTAGTAGTAATAGGAGTAGGAGTAGGAGTAGGAGTAATAGTAATAGGAGTAGGAGTAGGAGTAGGAGTAGGAATAGGAGTAGGAGTAATAGTAATAGGAGTAGGAGTAGGAGTAGGAGTAGGAGTAGGAGTAGTAGTAATAGGAGTAGGAGTAGGAGTAGGAGTAGGAGTAGGAGTAGTAGTAATAGGAGTAGGAGTAGGAGTAGGAGTAGGAGTAGGAGTAGTAGTAATAGGAGTAGGAGTAGGAGTAGGAGTAATAGTAATAGGAGTAGGAGTAGGAGTAGGAGTAGGAGTAGGAATAGGAGTAGGAGTAATAGTAATAGGAGTAGGAGTAGGAGTAGGAGTAATAGTAATAGGAGTAGGAGTAGGAGTAGGAGTAGGAGTAGGAGTAGGAGTAATAGTAATAGGAGTAGGAGTAGGAGTAGGAGTAATAGTAATAGGAGTAGGAGTAGGAGTAGGAGTAGGAGTTGGAGTAGGAGTAATAGTAATAGGAGTAGGAGTAGGAGTAGGAGTAGGAGTAAGAATAGGAGTAGGAGTAATAGTAATAGGAGTAGGAGTAGGAGTAGGAGTAGGAGTAGTAGTAATAGGAGTAGGAGTAGGAGTAGGAGTAGGAGTAGGAGTAGTAGTAATAGGAGTAGGAGTAGGAGTAGGAGTAGGAGTAGGAGTAGTAGTAATAGTAGTAGGAGTAGGAGTAGGAGTAGGAGTAGGAGTAGTAGTAGGAGTAGTAGTAGTAATAGAGAGAGAAAGAGAGAGAAAAATGCAGATAGAAAAAAAAATGAAATGAAGAAGACTCTCTCTCTCTCTCTCTCTCTCTCTCTCTCTCTCTCTCTCTCTCTCTCTCTCTCTCTCCCTCTCTCTCTCTCTCTCTCTCTCTCTCTCTCTCTCTCTCTCTCTCTCTCTCTCTCTCTCTCTCTCTCTCTCTCTCTCTCTCTCTCTCTCTCTCTCTCTCTCTCTCTCTCTCTATCAGTATTCATAACACGAGGAGACTACGCCCTTCTTCCCTCCACTCCTCCCTGACCTATCTTCCCTCCTCCTCCTCCTCCTCCTCCTCCTCCTCCTCCTCCTCCTCCTCCTCTTCTTCTTCTTTAACCTCTCTCTCATTTCTGTCATTTTTGTTCGATTTCTGATGTAATTTATTTTATCTGATTATCATTCAAATTGATGTTGGGTTTTGTCTCTCTCTCTCTCTCTCTTTCTCTCTCTCTTTCTCTCTCTTTCTTTCTCTCTCTCTTTTTTTTAATCTCTCTCTCTCTCTCTCTCTCTCTCTCTCTCTTTCTCTCTCTCTTTCTCTATCATCTAATCTTAATCTATATATATTTTTTTTCTTTCCTATTTACGGAGAGAGAGAGAGAGAGAGAGAGAGAGAGAGAGAGAGAGAGAGAGAGAGAGAGAGAGAGAGAGAGAGAGAGAGAGAGAGAGAGAGAGAGAGAGAGAGAGAGAGAGAGTTAGTATATAATAAAATCGTTGTTATGTTAATGGTTTTGTTGCGTGTTTCAGATTTTCAGAATTTAAATTTTTAGTGTTCAAGAATTTTTTCATTTTTTTCAAATTTTATTATTTTAGTTTTTATTAATTCACTATTTTTTCACAATTTCACAATTTCACAATTTTTTTTTATTAATTCACTATTTTCTTGTATTTATTTTTTTTATTAATTCACTATTTATTATTAATTCACTATTTCTTTTTTTTTTTTTTTATTAATTCACTATTTCTTTTTTATTTTTTTTATTAATTCACTATTTTTTTTTTTATTTTTTTTATTAATTCACTATTTTTTTTATTTATTTTATTAATTCACTTTTTATTTTTATTTATTTTTTTTATTAATTCACTATTTTTTTATTTATTTATTTATTTATTAATTCACTATTTATTTATTTATTTATTTTTTTTTATTAATTCACTATTTTTTTATATTTTTTTTATTATTAATTAACTAATTTTTTTTATTTGTTTTATTAATTCACTATTTATTTTTATTTTTTTATTATAATTAACTATTTATTTTTTTATTAATTTATTATTTTTTTTTATTATTAATTCACTATTTTTTTAATTTATTTTTTTATTAATTCACTATTTTTTTATTTATTTATTTATTAATTAATTATTTATTTTTATTTATTTTATTAATTCACTATTTCTTTTTTATATTTATTGTTTATATTTCCATCTTGTAATTCATGTATTTTTTCTTCATATATATTTATAAATGTAGAATATTAAGATATGTATGTATGTATGTATGTATGTATGTATGTATGTACGTTTATCTTGCTGTTCAATGATAAAAATAATAATAATAATAATAAATAAACTTTCCTTTCAGTTAATAATGATTAATAATGTTATTCTAGAGTCAATTTAATAATTCTTGAAAGTAAAATAAATAAACAATAATATTTTTGAACTATTTCTTTTAGTTAATATAGTTCCCCTTAAAATATATTCGTTTTCTTCTTATCATCATTAATTCTTACTCAATAACTATAATATATTAGAAGATATAATGATAAATAAATAACATACAATTTATTTAAAGTTAACAAAATAATATAATAACACAAATAAAACCGATAAACAAATAAATAACATTAATATCAACAAAACAGACAAAAAACACAGGCGCTGAAACTTTCCACCAATCAGCGACAGGATCCTAGAGTCAGCCAGCGAATCAGCGTTGAGTTTAGATCTAGAAGCAAGGCAGCGAATCAGCGACAAGCTCTCAAAACCAGGGAGCCAATCAGCGTTGAGTTCTGGTTTGTTTTGATGGCGTTTAAATGGTGAGGAGAGGCTGAAGTGACTTAGAGAAGAAGGAAAACCAGGTAATATCGCCATTATTACTGTTATTTAACCATTAATATTAAGTGTGGTGGTAATTAAGAGTATTAGTGATTCATTAAGGCTGTAATGAGGTGTGAGGAGGATGTAAGTACACTGTGAGGAGGGAAGTAAGGGGGGGGGAGGGTGTGAGGGAGGAAGGTGTGTTAGCTGTAGTTACGTTAATATAATAATTTCATGTGTAATTCTTATTCTAATGTTATTTATGATTATTTGTGATTACTTAAGGTTATTATGAGGTGTGAGGAGGCTGGGTTCAATCTTACTAATAGCACCTCCTCACGGGTCACCACATTATTGACATAGGTGATCAGGTATGTAATGTACAACACGTTTTCGTTGGTTTTATTTGTTGGACGGCCTTAGTTTGGCCACACAGGCTCTTTAAATATCTGGTAGCTGCCTCAAATTGTAAGTCCACACAGATGTTAAGGTTGTTAGGTTAGGTTACTTTACTTTCTTTCTTGTGAAGCAGTTATGTGTGTGTGTGTGTGTGTGTTGGTGGTGCCTGTGTTGTAGCCTGTGTACTGTTGTGAAGCAGTTATGTGTGTGTGTGTGTTGGTGGTGCCTGTGTTGTAGCCTGTGTACTGTTATGGCAGCACAGTCGTCCTTTTCTTAGGTGGGTATTCACTATGAGCCCCACATCGGGTACAAGCCCTTCCACGGTCTTCCTTCCACACATAGATTACTAGGTAACACTCACGTCTTCTTCTTTGTCGGGAGTATAGTTTTAGTTCCTCCAGCCGTTCCCAGTAGTTGATATGTTGGAGACACAAGACTCTGCTTGTGAAGGTACTCTGTAAGGGCTTCTAGTTTAATTATCAGCCCTGTCTTGTGTGGGGTCCAGAGTTGGCAGTAATATTCCAGCTTAGGGAGGACCAAGGCCTTCACAGAGGGTACACATACAGGTTGTTTGAAAGGTCCTGATAGATCCATCCTGTCAGTTTGGTGGCTGTTTTGGTGGTGCAGAGAAGGTGGGAGAAGGTTCCATCTGCACTCATAGTAACTCCAAGGTCACGCACGTGTTCTTTTGGTGTGATGTTTTGGTGGTGGGCCTGGTAGCTAGTTCAAATTTGTCGTTATTCATTTTCATGTTGTTGGTATCAGCCCAGTCAAGGAGAGGATTCAGATCTTGTTGTAGCAGAGTCACATCATCCTCTGTTCCTACCTTCCTCTTCACCCTTGTATCATCAGCAAACAATGTGGCCTCAGAGTGTTGGAGTTCATTGTCTATGTCCCCAATCATGATTACAAACAAAAGGGTCCTAGTACCGACCCCTGTGGAACTACACTTGGACTGATACTTTCTGTTTCCTGTCTGTCAAGAAACTGTACATCCACTCTCCAAGGTTCCCCCCCCATGCCAAGGTCCCTTAGTGCATGGAGAACAAGGCCAGGATCAATTAAGTAGATCACGTTAACATTTTTACCCTTGCCCGTATGTTCTAGTAGGGCTTCCTGATGGACCAGTAGCTGTGACAGGCAGGATCGACCCTTTTTGAAGCCACGGTGCCCCTCATTAAAGCATCAGTCTTGTCCATGTGCTCACTCAGTCTCACCTTCACAACACATTTGATTATTTGAATGATGTGGGAGGTCAGTGTCACCGCCCAGTCCTTTGTTTCCCCCTTTGTGAGTGGGTGGCTATTATATTGAGTGGTAGTGCCAGTTCATCTTTGCAGGTTTTCAAGAACTGTGTGCTAAAGCCATCTGTGTCTGCTGCTGAGTGCACGGGTATGACATCAATGGCTTGGATTATTTCATCAGTTCTTGGGTTGATGTTGATGTCTGTCAGTCAGTGTTGGTGTTGGTGTTGGTGTTGGTGTTGGTGTTGCCGCCTGGTTCAAGAAAGCTGCGGGGTCGTCCACAATTTTGTCAGGGTTAGGTACACCGCAGACACCTTCATACTGTGTGTTGAGGATACATAACATTCTCACCGGGTCACACACTAGGTCACCTTCGTCGTCTTCTAGTGGACCTACTGCTGATGTGTTTCTTGACTTATTGTTTGCATACATAAAGAACAACTTTGAATTATCTTTTAAGTTGTGAACCGCCTGTACTTCTTCTCTCCTCTGATGTTCATTGGATGTTATTAGCTTATGTTGTATTTCCTGGATGGCCTTGTGCAGCTTGGAGGCTTAGTGGGGTGGAGGATTCCTTGCCAGCTTGCCTTTACAGCGGCTCATCTCTCTCATAAGAATGTGTCGGTGTCTTTTAGTATTTGTTTTTCGTTTTTTGAAGCACTTTTTGGTGGGATGTGGGCTTGGCATGTTCCTTGGCATGTTCCTTGGCATGTTCCTTGGCATGTTCCTTGGCATGTTCTAGTGAAAGGTGGAGACCATTCTTGCAACACTGTCCTCTGCCAACACTGACGCCCAATCAACTTGCACTTTATCATTAACTTCAATCCAGTTTATGGTTACGTTTATGTTATGGTTAGGTTAGGTTAGGTTAGGTTCGGTTCAGTTAGGTTAGGTTATATAAGATTTATATATTTTATTACCCAAAAGTTAGATTTTTTCTGGATTTGGGTGATAGATAATATGTAAAAATCTTATATAACCTAACCTAACCTAACCTAACCTAACCATAACACAAACTTAACCTAACCTAACCTAACCTAACCTAACCTAACCTAACTTAACCTAACCTAACCTAACCTAACCTAACCTAACCTAACCTAACCTAACCTAACCTAACCATAACCTAACCTAACCTAACCTATCCTAACCGAACCTAACCTAACAACCTTAACCTAACCATAACTTAACATCTGTGTGGACTTACAATTTGAGGCAGCTACCAGATTTCTAAAGAGCCTGTGTGTCCAAACTAAGGCCGTCCAACAAAATAAAACCAACACAAACGTATCACTTAGTCAATATTTTGGTGATATTACTAAGATTGAACCTAAACTATAAATAAATGAATAAATAAATAAATAAAACATGAATATTATCTAATCCATCTTTCTATTTACAGGAATATTATCTTACCCTTCACCCTTAAGTCACCCCGTAAGTCACCCCGTAAGTCACCCTGTAAGTCATGATGGAGGAGGATGAGACGACACAAGATATGCTGGACGACGCCTTCTTATCTGTACTCAATTCTAAGTCTATAGGGTGAGTAAGAGGAGTTATTATTGTTATTATTATTGTTATTATTATTGTTGTTGTTATTGTTATTGTTATTGTTGTTGTTGTTGTTGTTGCAGAAGATTCTCCCGGGATGCCTCTCGTGTGAACAGAAATAATAGGCTTGGCACTTCACACTCAGCTACTAGGGTAAGGACGTGACTATTATTTGTATTATTATTATTAGTAGTAGTAGTAGTAGTAGTAGTAGTAGTAGTAGTAGTAGTAGTAGTAGTAGTAGTATTTGTATTATTATTTGTAGTAGTATTTCTTGTCTTCTTCTCCTCCTCCTCCTCCTCCTCCTCCTCCTCCTCCTCTTCTTCTTTATATTCTTCTTCTTTCTTCTCTTCCTCCTCCTCCTCCTCCTTCTCTGTTTTCTCTTTCTCCTCTTTCTCTCTTCCTTCCTTCCTTCCTTCCATCCTTCCTTCCTTCCTTCCTTCCTTCCTTCCTTCCTTCCTTCCTTCCTTCTTCCTTCCATCCTTCCTTCCTTCCATCCTTCCTTCCTTCCATCCTTCCTTCTTTCCTTCCTTCCTTCCTTCCTTCCTTCCTTCCTTCCTTCCTTCCTTCCTTCCTTCCTTCCTTCCTTCCTTCCATCCTTCCTTCCTTCCATCCATCCATCCATCCATCCATCCATCCATCCTTCCTTCCTTCCTTCCTTCCTTCCTTCCTTCCTTCCTTCCTTCCTTCCATCCATCCATCCATCCATCCATCCATCCTTCCTTCCTTCCTTCCTTCCTTCCTTCCTTCCTTCCTTCCTTCCATCCTTCCTTCCTTCCTTCCTTCCTTCCTTCCTTCCTTCCATCCTTCCTTCCTTCCTTCCTTCCTTCCTTCCTCATTGAAGTAAAAAAATTGTCAATGATGAAAATAATAATAATAATAATATAATGCAAAATAATAAATCTCTTTTCTTCCTTCCTTCCCTCCTTCCCTCCCTCCCTCCTTCCCTCCTTCCCTCCTTCCCTCCCTCCCTCCCCCCCTCCAGCTCAGACCATTTCGTAGGCTGAAAATAGAACCAGATACAACAACAACTACTACTCCTACAACCACAACTACCACTACTACTACTACTACTACTCTCTCCCCTACCCCCCCCTCGCCCATCCTCCACTACCCCCGCCCCCCCCACACCTTCTCCACCTCCAAGCTGAGTAAACACCACTCCGTCTCGACCCCAGAGCTACGCAAGGTCAACACAGGTCAACTTGAGGTCAACTGGCAAGGTCGAGTGGAAGAAAAACCAAAAGTTGTCAGGGAAGTTAATTTTCCGATCAATTTTGAGAAGGAAAACGCTCCTCTTCTTCCTCCTCTTCTTCTTCCTCTCTCCTCCTCCTCCTCTTCTTGTTTATCCAGTATTTTGAAGTCTTCCTCCTCCTTGTCCCTGCTACATACTATCCCTTCCTCCTCCTCCTCTTCCTCCTCCTCCTCCTCCTCCCTTCGCCAGCCTCTGAGGGAACTGCTACCCCCAACACACCCCCCCATCAAGATAGAAGAGGAAGACCCCCCTCCTCCTCCTCCTTCTTCCTCCTCCTCCTCCTCCTCCTCCTCCTCCTCCTCTCGACCACCTCTATTTGGAAGAAGAAGAAGAATTCACGGGCCTTGGAGTACTACTGCTACTCCCTCCCCCCCTCTCTCCCTCCCCCATGCTACCCCCACCCCTCCACCCCCCTCCTCCTCCTCCTCCTCCTCCTCCTCCTCCTCCCATCTCCCCCCCCACCGAAGCACACCTCTTGTTAGATCACACGTAAACGCACATACGCACACAGATACTGATACACGCACACACACCGGTAAATACGCACATGATACAGCCACCCGTACACATACACAGCCACGCACCAATACAGCCACACGTACACATACACACACAGATGCACACCAGAATAAACCGCACACAAGCACAGCCACACGCACACAGCCACACACCAATACAGCCACAGACGCACACCAGCACAAACCGCACACAAGCACAGCCACACGCACACACACAGACGCACACCAGCACAAACCGCACACAAGCACAGCCACACGCACACACACAGACGCACACCAGAATAAACCGCACACAAGCACAGCCACACGCACACACACAGACGCACACCAGAATAAACCACACACAACCACAGCCACACGCACACACACAGACGCACACCAGAATAAACCGCACACAAACACAGCCACACGCACACACACAGATGCACACCAGCACAAAACGCACACAGACACACGCACACACCCCACACACACACCCCAAAGTGAGAGTGTAGAGAAACATTACCCAAATACCCCCAATTTACCTCCTCCTGACCCCCCCTCCGCCCCCTCCGCCCCCCCCTCCTCCAGCTACTTGATGGTGAGGAACAAGAAATACCTCAAGTTACAACTCCTAGGTCGAGGAGGATCCAGTAAGGTGTTTTCGGTGAGTGTGTACGTGTGTGTGTGTACATGTGTGTGTGTGTACGTGTGTGTGTGTACATGTGTTTTTATTGATATATATATTTGATTGATTTATTTCATTATTTTTGGTGTGTGTGTGTGTGTGTGTATTTTGTATGTATGTATATGTGTGTGTGTGTGTTTATATATATTCCCTCACACACACACACACACCCTACACACACACACCCACATCTCTATTAACCATATTTTTGCCTCCTCCTCCACCCCTTTCCACACCCCATACACCCACCTTTCCCCACCACCACACCCCCTCCCACCCCTTTCCCCCCCACCCCCACCCCTCACCCCCACCCCCACCCCACGCCCACGCCCACAGGTAGTCGACGATGAGAGCAAACAGGTGCGCGCCATGAAGGTAGTTGACTTACAGAACCTTGACGAGGACACACTCACCTCCTACAAGAATGAAATCATCATGCTCCAGAGACTCCACGCCTGCTCCAGGGTCATCACGCTCTTTGACTTGTGAGTGGGGGCGTGCAGGGGGGGCGGGGGCAGGGGTTGGGAGGGGGCGGGGGTAGGCCGTGGGTAGGGCTGGGCAGGGTTTAAGTTAGGTTAGGTGACGGCAGTGCTGATAGATAACTGGTGTGTGTGTGTGTGTGGCCGTGACCTTGACCTTGACCTTGACCTTGACCCAGTACACTCACCTCGGTATGACCTCTATCCAATTTTGCAATATTCCATTTTTTATTTATTTTATTTTATTTGTTTTTTGGACCAATTTCCTTAAGTCCAGGCGCACTAAAATGGTCGCCTCAATTCACGATCCGCTGCATAATAATAATAATAATAATGGATAATATTAATGTGTTTTTTTGTCATGTATTTTCCTGTAGTGTAGAATGTATAATTATAGATTCGTGTATAAACAAAACCAGAAAATATTCGCTCAAATAACTATAAGGTTAACGAATCCAATTTTACGGCTAAAATACCGACTAATTTTTCCACACGTTTAAATTAGACGGAACACTATACAACCCTATACAAACCCTTACCCCCCTTTTCTCTCCCCCCTTTCTCTCCACACTGCTATAAAGAGTCTCCTTTCTCTCCTTACCTCAAGCCTTTCCTCTCAAAAACTCTTTCTTCTTCCGGTAAATTTCTAAACACGGAGGAAATTTTGTAGCTGTTCATTGTGTTATCTAAATCTTATACAAACCCCCCTTTTCTCTCCACCCCCCCTTTTCTCTCCACACCCCCCCTTTTCTCTCCACACCCCCCCCAGTGAGGAGAGGAACAATGAGCTGGTGTTGGTGATGGAGAAGGGTAGTGAAGATTTTGCTACCATCCTAAGCCGTGCCCGGAGTCAAGGTCGTGCCCTGCCCCACTTCACCATACAGCACTACTGGGAGGGTATGCTGCTGGCTGTACATCAGATACACGCACATGGTGAGCCTGTGTGTGTGTGTGTAGTAATGATAATGGTTTGAAATTGTATTGTTATTATTATTATTATTTATTTTTATTGATTAACTTTATTTTATTTTATTTATTTATTTATATATTTTGATTTATATACAAAAATTGCCTCCAAATTATCGCTTCCCGGCTCAAATAAATAATATATTCTTGCACTTTTTTCACAATAATTACAAATCTAACCATTTTCTCTCCTCCCTCACCCTCCCTCACCCTCCCTCACCCACCCTCACCCACCCTCACCCACCCTCACCCTCCCTCACCCCCCTCACCCCCGCAGGCATCATTCATAGTGACCTGAAGCCTGCTAACTTCCTATTGGTGGACAGCACAGTAAAGCTAATTGACTTTGGTATTGCATCTTCCATCCCTAACGACATGACCAGTGTGATTAAGGACAACCAGGTGGGTGTGGGTGGTGGTGTGGGCGGGTGCGGGTGTGGGTGTGGGTGTGGGTGTGGGTGGTTCTGATAGACCTCCACACCCACACCTCAGTTTTACGGGCGTTCTTTTCATAGATATCGTAAGTAGTTGACGAAATCTGCTTTGTATAGCGTTTATAAATGTCGAATTAGTGTGTTTATAGATTGTATAGTGTGTGTTTATATGTGGAATGTTCACTGTACTATATTATCCTCTCTCTCTCTCTCTCTCTCTCTCTCGCTCTCTCCTCTCTCCCCCCCAGGCCGGCACGTTCAACTACATGAGTCCTGAATCCTTGCAAGACATTCACTCTGGACCAATATTCAACAATTGCACAAGTGGGAAGCATGCAATCAAGGTACGCACACACACACACACGTACACACACACACCCACACACACACACCCCACACACACGTACACACACCCACCCATGCACACACACACAGTATAACTCACTCACTCACCCTTCCCTCCCTCCGCAGATCAAGGTTAAATCAGATGTTTGGTCGTTGGGTTGCATCTTATATAATTTTACGTACGGCCGGACACCCTTCCAGCACCTCACCAACACCCTACACAAGCTGACAGCCATCGCCAACCCACACACGCGCATACACTTCCCCGAGACCAAGAACAAACACCTCTTGGATGTCCTACGCTTGTGTTTGCAGTATGACCCGACCAAACGACCAACTATTGAAGAGCTGCTCAAACATCCACTCCTGACAGGTTAAGGATGGGGTTTTTATGCCTGTGTTGTTGCTGTTTGTGCTGCTACTACTACTACTACTATTGGTGTTACTACTACTATTATTTATGGTGTTACTACTACTACTATTTATGGTGTTATTACTACTACTATTGGTGTTACTACTACTACTATTTGTGTTACTACTACTACTATTTATGGTGTTATTACTACTACTATTTGTGCTACTACTTCTGTTTATGGTGTTACTACTACTACTATTTGTGCTACTATTACTATTTATGGTAGTAGTAGTAGTAGTAGTAGTAGTAGTAGTAGTAGTAGTAGTAGTGTAGTAGTAGTAGTAGTAGTAGTAGTGGTGGTGGTGGTGGTGGTGGGATAGTATGGATAATAAGCTTTTTGTAATGTATGTATGTATGTGTGTGTGTATGTGTGTGTGTGTGTGTGTGTGTGTGTGTCTTGAAAGGAAACATATATTAATTTTTACTATATATATGTTATTTTGTATTTTATTATTTATTTATTTTTTTTCATATACAAGAAAAAGGTGTATTTGTATTTTAATAAAGTATAGATAATAGGTGTTCCCCCCCCCCCCCCCGCCTTCCCTCCCTCCTTACCTTACCTTCTGTCATCTATAAACTATACAGGAAATACACTCATTGTATTGTATTGTATTTTTGTAAACTTTCATTATCTATACATTCCTATATTGAAGTTATATTATATGTGTGTGTGTGTGTGGTGTGTGTGTGTGTGTGTGTGTGTGTGTACGTGTGTGTGTGTGTGTATTTAGATTCTTGTTTGCTAAGCTATGATAAAAAATTTTGCTTTTATTTGATGTTTTTTTTGTTTATTTCTGTCTATGTGTACTTTTTGGGGGGTTTGTGTACGTATGTATGTATGTGTGTACGTGTGTGTGTGTTCAGTCGTTGACAATCATGTACACTTTTTTCTTTTTTTTTATTAAGAGCTTGATGTGTTTATTAATATTTCATTTATTCATTTATTTATTTTTATTTATTTATTTATTTATTTTTTTCATTGAGTCCATTTAAATTATGTATGTATGTATGTATGTATGTATGTATGTATGTGTGTGTGTGTATGTAGAAACTGTCTTTTATATTTTCTCTTTATTTCGTTTCGTTCTATTGCTATTTTCATTTCTTTTCATCTTTATTCACTAATGTTCAAACGAGATGAAAACTTATCATTAATTTTATCTATCTATCTATATTTTGGTTTTTATATCAAACTAAAACCATAAATATCACTTATACAACAACATTTACTCAAACCTATTAACTTTATCTTGCTTATAAATATATACTCTATTATCTTGGCTACAATATCACCCTTAATACCTATCAATCTATCTATAGTTTGTGTTATAACTATAGTGTTGCCTCAGTGGTGCAGTGGTTGGGTTGTATCACTACCAATCCACCGACCTGAGTTCAAGGGCAAACGGCGCCCAGCTCACCCAACCTTTCATCCTCCCAAACACAGCTGGCTCGGGTGTGTTTGGGAAATTGGTAGCTAGTGAAAACCTGAGGAGGAAGGTAAACACACACACACACATACACGCACACACACACACACACACACTACCTTGTTTTGAATGTATATAAGTTTCAATTCCTTATAGTAAACTTAATGAAAGGAATCCAATCTCTTTGTTGCACTTATTGTGTTTATATCTTATGTGTATGTATGTATGTGTGTGTGTGTGTGTGTTAGGTTAGGTATGTACGTGTTCAGTTTCCTTATACTTTACCCATAAACCATGATATTTATTTACTTATATTATTGTGTGTGTGTGTGCGTGTGTGTGTGTGTTTAGTGTACATATATTAATTCTTCCCAAACTTACTTACTTTCTTTCTTTCTTTCTCTTTTTTATTTCATTGCATAGTTTTATTTTCATTTTGTTGATATTCACATTAATTTCATCTCTCTCTCTCTCTCTCTCTCTCTCTCTCTCTCTCTCTCTCTCTCTCTCTCTCTCTCTCTCTCTCTCTCTCTCCTCCACCTTTCATTTCTACTTTTTTCTCTCCATATTTCTTATTCAACGTCTTCTCATTTATCTCCTCCTTCCTCTTCTTCCTCCTCCTCCTCCTCTTCTTCCTCCTCCTCCTCCTCCTCCTCCTCCTCCTCCTCCTCCTCCTCCTCCTCAGCTCAGGTCAAGGTCAGCCCATCTTGCAGTGTTTCTTCCTACTTCTCTCCTGATTCTCTCCAATTCCTGTGTGTGGAGGAAAGAATTAAAGATACCTCTCTCTCTCTCTCTCTCTCTCTCTCTCTCTCTCTCTCTAATATAAGTCCATGTATAGATTTAGCAGAAGAAAATTATAAAAAAAAACTATTTATATATATAATAAAAAAAATTAAAAAAAACTGATGTCCGATAATTAATGAACAAAAACGAAACAAACAAAATATATAAACAAACATTAAATCTTCTTTTTTTTTTTTATCTGGCCCCACACTTGACCTCGTTTGACCTGACCTCATCCTTCTGTGACCTCAGGTTGTCCACGTCAGCCTCGGCGTAGGTAGGGTCACGGGCTGGGTCTTCAGGCATGGCTGATGACCCTTCTTGTCTCTCCTGGGGGGGGAGGGTGTGAGTGTGTGTCTCTCTCTCTCTCTCTCTCTCTCTCTCAATCTTATATAACCGTATGTAATCCTTTTTATGATTCCATGTAATCTTATCTAACCTTATATTCTGTACAAAGCTATCCAATCCTCTATAATCCCTATGTAACCCTATCTAATCCCCTAGTATTCCTATAGCATCCAACCCTTTATAACCTCACCCAACCCTTTATAACCCCACCCAACCCTCTTTAACACAATCCAAGCCTCCTCCACCCACCTGAGTGTACTTGGCCGTGAACTTGTGCGTCCATGCGTCTAGGTTGAGTTGTTCGTTGAGGTTGATGGTGGCGAGGGTGTCACTGGCAGCGGGGATCAGGAGGGGCTTGTTGTAGTCCTGGGCAAGGCTACGACTGTTGGGGGGGGGAAGGGTTGTTGTAGTAGTAGTAGTAGTAGTAGTAGTAGGGACAATGTTAGGTGCAGGAAGGTGGAGCAAGGAAGGATGATTGTGTGGGATTACTACTACTACTACTACTACAACAACAACTACTACTACTACTACTACTACTACAACAACAACTACTACTACTACTACTACTACTACAACTACTACTACTACTACTACTACTACTACTACAACTACTACTACTACCACTACTACTACTACTACTACTACTACTACTACTACTACTATATACTTACCTTTCCGTGGTGCCAAATGATAGATGGCTGAGTAACTCCTTAGACTTCTTCACCAAGCCAGGATCACGCGCTGAGAAGAACTGGAGAGACGCGCCGTGGGTGTGTGCTACGAACCTGTGTGTGTGTGTGAGAGAGAGAGAGAGAGAGAGAGAGATGAATATATATATATATGTGAAAAGATAGAAAAATTATGTTATTTGAATATATATATCTTCTACTACTACTACTACTACTACTACTATTACTATCATACCTTAGAGCCCTACACATCATTTTCTTCTCTTCGGGTTCAAAGTCTTGGAAAATATCATATTTTCCTCCCACGATAACCAGAGGAACGAGGAATGGACTCACCTCTGCCTCCACCTGAGAGAGAGAAAGAGAATTGTTACGTATCAGTTATTCATTATTAGTGTATTAGAAAATCAATATAAAGTTTGATTAATGATAAAAAGTAGAGAGACAGAGAGAGACACACACACGCGCGCACTTACTGTATTTCCTCCTGTTTGTAATCTCTTCAAAGCTGCTGCCTCTAAAGATTCTCTCATTCCTGGTACACTTCCTGCTGCCTTGCTCACCTCCTCCTGTGGTAGTAGTAGTAGTAGTAGTAGTAGTAGTAGTAGAAGTATTAAGTTATAAATATTACATTATCAAACACACAATAACACTTAAATAAAAATAAAACACAACACCCAAAGCACAAATATATAATAAAAAAATAAAAAACCAGCCACACACCATAAAATAAAAATAAATAAATATAAATACCACAAGAAATCAATTAGTGAACCCGATACAAACACAAAACATAAACATAAACAAACACTCAACAGATCTCATTTCGCGCCAAAACCTTCACCTTGAGAGCATTGAGCAGCGTGATAAGGTCAGTCCAGAGGGTGTGTGGGCGTGATAGGTCAAGGACGAGCACCAGGGAGAGTCTAAGGAGTATTCTGGGCGTGATGGGCGTGGCTAGGAGTGGAGTGAAGAGTGATCCTCCACCTAACTCCCATAAATGACAGACATCTTTGACCTGTTGAGAGAGAGACAGACAGACAGACAGACAGAGAGAGAGAGAGAGGAGAGAGAGAGAGAGAGAGAGAGAGAGAGAGAGATGAACACTATGCATCATTATTTCAAAGCATATTTCCCATAATTCAAATATATCACAGAGAAAAATTTTATCAACAAACAAAAATATAAATAACCCAAACAATTCATAAATACAATAATAATAAAAAAAACAAAATATATATAAATAACAACAACAATTCATAAGTACAATAATAAGTGTATAAGTATAAGTAACACAATATATATATACTTACAAGTGTCCTTCCAGTCTTCCTTCCGTAGGTGTATTCAAGAGCCAATGTTTGTCTCGCTGTCTCCTCTCGGTCTAAGAATTTTTGTAGTAATGTTGTTTTACCCTGAAATATTATTATTATTATTATTATTACTACTACTACTACTACTACTACTACTACTACTACTACTACTATACTACTACTACTATACTACTACTACTACTACTACTACTACTACTTACAGCTCCTCGCGTCCCTACTAACAACACCGTCGCTTCTCTTGCTGTCTTGTCATTCTCTGTTATCATCTCCTGTCTCTTCTTCCTTCCTTCACTCACTGCTACGTCCCACACACTCAGTCCTCCTCCTCCTCCTCCTGCTCTTGCCTCGCTCCTACTGCTTCCATGTCTGCTGTGACTGCTGCTTGCTCTGCTGGCAACTCCTGCACTGCTGAAAAGACGAATTGTTATTGTTATTATATTATTGTTATTATTATTGTTGTAGTAGTAGTGCCGCCCCCCCTTCCCCCCCCCTTACCTGTCCCTTCCACTACTACACTGTGGCAGGTGTTCATATATTGATCATTCTCTCTCTCTCTCTCTCTCTCTCTCTCTCTCTCTCTCTCTCTCTCTCTCTCTCTCTCTCTCTCTCTCTCTCTCTCTCTCTCTCTCTCTCTCTCTCCACAACACACAACACAACATCAATACACACAGTCACACAATAATAATAATAATAATAATAATAACAATAATAATAATAATAATAATAATAATAATAATAATAATAATACACTTTCCTTACCTCCTTGACATTTTAATTTCCTCTTCAATCCCTTTTCAAAATCCACAAATTACTCTTCGTTTTCCTTCTATAACTCCCTTTTAACACTCACATAACAGTTACCATTAATGTCTTTCTATTCCTTATTATTTGTATTTAATTAACACTGAGTCTGGCGTGTTATTGAGTGTGTCTGTTCCTCCTCAACGCCAGACAGGGAATGTGACACCAATGGGAGGAATATTGAAGGCAGGAATGCGCGCCAGTAGAGAGGTCTGGGCTAAAATATTTTCATGACCTGTATATATTATTCGTTACTAATACACCTAATAATTATAATTGTATCTATTTTATGGTTATTATTTTTTTTATTAATGCTTTTGTGCTGTGTTGTTTAAGTTATAAGAGTTATTTGATATTAGATCTTGGATATTGTCTGTTTTGTTACACTTATAAAGCCTTTTTATTTGTTTTCCATCATTGGTTGAGTTAA
>JAPQNM010001307.1:195000-202500 GCA_029783475.1 Metacarcinus magister | reverse complement strand
AGCATAGTATACATATATTTTTTATTTAATTTTTTGCTATTTATTTCTTTTATATTTTGTTTAATGTTATTGTTTCTATTAATTATTATTATTATAGATAGTTTTCAATCATTATATACTCGCCTGTTTGCATGTCTTAATATTACCTGTTTGCATTTTGTCTACACACGTATTAGATATGAATTCTGTTTACTATTATTATATACATATTATTTTACGATTAATGTTTATTTATATTAATGTTGAATGTTGACTTGCATATCATTTATAGAAGTAGTTTTGATTATCTATAATTATAAACTTTTGAATGCATGTGTGTGTTGTTATTATTAGTAGTAGTATTTTGTGTTGTTTTCTAAAATTTGTGTACGTAATTTTGAGAGAGAGAGAGAGAGAGAGAGAGAGAGAGAGAGAGAATAAATGCATTACCTATTCATCTCCTGCCTTCCCTCCCTCCCACACCTCCTTCCCTTCCTCTCCCTCCCATCACCCATCACTCACCTCTATCCCTCCCTCCACCCACACCCACGCCCACACCCACACCAGGTCGGGCTTGACGTAGATGCCGCCAAGACCCGCTACAAGAATCAGCAAGCCAACCCCGGCCCCAACGCTAAGATGGATACATATAGGGAGGAGCTGGAGGAGGCGGAGGCAAAACTGGAGCAGACTAGGGTAAGGATGTGTGTGTGTGTGTGTGTGTGTGTGTGTGTTAGTGTGTGTGTTTGTTAGTGTAGTGTAAGGTAGGTTGAGGAAGTGTGTGTGTGTGTTTATGTTTGTTTGGGTGTGTGTGTGTACGGTGCTTGTGTGTGTGTGTGTACGGTGTGTGTGTGTGTGTGTTATGTATTGCTGTGCATGTACGTACTGTGATTGGAGTTATTTATTTATTGATTTATTTATTTACTTTTTCTTCTATTGATTGGTTATTATTATATTATTATTATTATTATTATTATTATTATTATTATTATTATTATTATTCACAGATACTCACAGAACATAGTAATATTTCCTTTATCATCAAAAACCATCACCACGTTAGCACTCGCTCACTACACACACTGGCAAAGAATATACCCTTGTACCCTTATACCCACACATCCAGCCTGGCTCTTGTGTTGTAAAGCTTCATTGTATACCCCCGTGTTGTGTCCCTTCTCTCTCTCTCTCTCTCTCTCTCTCTCTCTCTCTCTCTCTCTCTCTCTCTCTCTCTCTCTCTCTTGTTCTTTCCTCCTTTCTCTCTTTCTTTCTTTATATTTGACACACTCAGTACAGCTATTCAAGAAGGCCTCCATCAGGTCTCCTCTGGGCCTCCTACATGCCAGTGTGTGTGTTGATGTAGTCTTCTCATTCTCTCTTGATAGGTTAGATCTTTGAGGCAGGGCAGTGGGTATTATTTTGAGGCAGGGCAGGGCAGTGGGTATTATTTTGAGGCAGGGCAGGGCAGTGGGCATTAGTTTGAGGCAGGGCAGGGCAGTGGGCATTAGTTTAAGGCAGGGCAGGGCAGTGGGCACCAGTTTGAGGCAGGGCAGGGCAGTGGGCATTAGTTTGAGGCAGGGCAGGGCAGTGGGTATTAGTTTGAGGCAGGGCAGGGTAGTGGGCACCAGTTTGAGGCAGGGCAGGGCAGTGGGCATTAGTTTGAGGCAGGGCAGGGCAGTGGGTATTAGTTTAAGGCAGGGCAGGGTAGTGGGCATTAGTTTGAGGCAGGGCAGGGCAGTGGGCATTAGTTTGAGGCAGGGCAGGGCAGTGGGCATTAGTTTGAGGCAGGGCAGGGCAGTGGGTATTAGTTTGAGGCAGGGCAGGGCAGTGGGCATTAGTTTGAGGCAGGGCAGGGCAGTGGGCACCAGTTTGAGGCAGGGCAGGGTAGTGGGCACCAGTTTCATGGCTCTGTTGAACATTCTCCACGGCTTCTATGTGTCTTTAATGAGGGGGGGGGGCTGGGGGCACCATACCTGGGCACCATACCCGGGCACCATACTCAAGATGTGACCTCAGTAAAGTTGTGAAGAGTGGATAAATGTTTTTCTTTATAATTTTGTTTGCCTTGTTGATCTTTTCAGCAATTATTATTTAGTTTGTTAGTTTGTTTGGTAGTAGTAGTAGTAGTAGTAGTAGTAGTAGTAGTAGTAGTAGTAGTTGTTTATGATGCTACTGTGTTTGTTTGCTTGCTTGCTTCTTTGTTAGTCGATGTCTGGTTGTGACTCTTTTATTTTATTGTTTATTGTGTTTTTTATTTATTTATGTTCTTATTTTGTTATTTATTCCTATGTTTTCTGAACTCCGTTATTTATTTTTGTTAATTTTATTGATCTTCTTTTATTTTTAATTATAATGATTTCTTTTTTAATTCTTCTGTTTGTTGGCAAATATACTTTTTATTGAACTATTTGGTGACATATTAACAAGGAAGTGTGTGTGTGTGTGTGTGTGTGTGTGTATTTGTGTGTGTGTATTTGTCCCAACACAACTCAAACCACACTCTAAACACACCCAAACACACCTAAACACACCTAAACACACCCAAACACACCCAAACACACCCTAAACACACCCAAACACACCCAAACACACCCTAAACACACCCAAACACACCCAAACACACCTAAACACACCCAAACACACCCAAACACACCTAAACACACCTAAACACACCTAAACACACCTAAACACACCTAAACACACCCAAACACACCTAAACACACCCAAAACACACCCAAACACACCAAAACACACCTAAACACACCTAAAACACACCTAAACACACCCAAACACACACCAAACACACCCAAAACACACCCAAACACACCCAAAACACACCTAAACACACCCAAAACACACCCTAAACACACCCAAACACACCCTAAACACACCTAAACACACCCAAAACACACCTAAACACACCCATACACAATCCCACCCCCCCCAACACACCCTAACACACCTGAACACCCCCGCCAGGACTCGTACGCGTGTGACATCTTCAGTTTGCTTGCCCGGGAGAGAGAGGTGTCCCAGTACGTGTGTTCGTTCATCAGTCTGCAGCGAGACCACCTCCAGCGCGCCCTACACAAGCTGGACCTAGTGCTGCCAGATGTACAGACACAGATGGAAGCGTCACTACTCAGCCCTGTGTTTGGTGTGCCGCTGCATGACCACCTCAGGATTGCACATCAGGTTAGGGCACGGCACGTTAGGTTAGGTTAGGTTAGGTTAGTACATAATGACATGGGTAAGGATATATTGTAATTCTGTATTCCTCTTCCTTCTATGTTATTGCTTTCATCTAACTGTATATTTATTTGTGTACATATGTGTATCTAAACCTCACACACACATACGCACATAGTAACTAACATCCTGGTGTACGTTTGCCTTACAGGACGTAGCAGTAGTTGTGCGTGTGTGTGTGCGTTACCTGGTGGAGTCTGGTTTGTACGAGGAGGGTCTGTTAAGGGTTGCCGGGAGTGCCACAAAGGTGCGTCGGCTGAAAGGTGCGTTTGATGCCGGCCTGGTCACGCACGATCAGCTGAGTGCGGCAGGGGAGTATGACGCACACGTGGTCGCGGGTGCGTTGAAGTGTTACCTGCGTGAGTTGCCTGAGCCTCTGTTAACGCACCTGTTGCACGGACAGTGGCTAGAGGCGGTGCGTCAGCCGGACCACCACCACCGCCTCCGTGCACTGTGGGTGGTAGCCAATCAGCTTCCCCCGGCACACCTCACCAACCTGGCATTCCTGGTCAAATTCCTTGCCCTGGTGGCCACCAACGCACCCCACAACAAGATGACCCCAGGGAACATTGCCACTGTGGTCGCACCTAACCTAATCTGGGACCAGCGGGAGGATGGGGCGGAGGCAGGGCCCCCGGATGTGTCTACTCTGGGGCGGAGTGTGAGTCTGGCGGGGGATTACCGGGGGGTTGTGGAGCACCTTGTGGAGTACTGTGACTACTTCTTCAAGGAGGAGGTGGACTTTGGCACAGTGCCACCCCCGCCCCCCTCACCACAACGCCCACACCCACACCCGGAACCCAACGGTGCCATCCCCCTGGCCCCGGCACCCCTGGCCCCGGCACAGCCCCGCCCCGCCCCGCACACCCACCGCCGCAACGTGAGTGCAGACCTCAGTGTGCGGGGTGACCTTCCCGCCCCGGCAGACCCCTGTGACAGCCCCAAGCAGCCCCAGCGCACCAAGAAGAAGCAGGCGCCTCGCCCCCCCCAGGTGCGCCCCCTAAGCACACACGGGGCACCGGGGCCTAACGGGCACGAGGCACCCCTTCCCCCGGCCTCAGACTCCCCCGAGGCGGTGCGCAGCAACACCCCGCCCCGGGATGGCTTGGCCCCCACCCCCGCCACACGCCTTCACCACACCAACAGCCTTCGCCGCCCCACCGCAGAGCCACCCAAGCCCCCCGGGGCACCCGCCAAGCCACCCCGACCCAGCCCACCCGCCTCCGAGGCCCTGGAGCGCACCACCACCTCGGGCCCGGCCCCGGCCCCGCCCCGCGCCCCGGTAGGGTTTGAACAGATGCACCTCCCCCGTGATGGTGACTCGGCGGGTGAGGAGGGTGAGGTGGTGGTGATGAGGCGCTCCGGGGATGAGTCTTGCCCCATTGGCTTCCTGGTGGAGGGTGACAAGGGCAGCGGGGGGGGCGGGGGGGGGCGCAGCGTGCAGGCCTTCAGGAAGTCCCTGGAGAGTGTGTTGCAGCAGCAGGCAGCCGGGCAACCACTCACCCTGCCCCGCCACACACCCTCAACCACACACCACGACGGGGAAGCAGCCCCCGCCCCTGCCCCCGCCCCCGCCCCCGCCCCCGCCCCTGCCCCCGCCCCCGCCACCGCCCCTGTCCGTCCTGCCCCGGCCGTGGTGATGCCCCCCACACCTGCCCAGCGCACCACCATACCCACCACACCTGCACCAACACCAACACCACACAAACCTGCAGAACATGTGAGTGCCAGGCCTGTGTGTTTACATAGTTGTGTTTACCTAGTTGTAGTTTACGTGAAATGAGTTCACACTCTTGGGGTCCCGTCTCCATATCTTTCTTAATAAATTTTAGTTTTAAATTCATGCACACACCTCGCTTCCACTGTCTCACTATCCAGTCCATTCCAAGTATCAATGCAGCTGTGTGGAAAACTATATTTTTTGACGTCTTGCAAGCACCTTGTCTTGTTCAGTCTCTTACCATGTCCCCTTGTGTGTGTGTGTGTGTGTGTGTGTGTGTGTGTGTGTGTGTGTGTCCCCTTGTATTTCTGGTGTCCCACACAAACAAATCATCCCTGTCAAGTGTATCCATTCCATTCATTGTTCTATACACTGCTATCAAGTCTCCCCTTTCTCTCCTTTTTTCTAATGAGATCAGTCCCAACTTATCCAATCTTTCCTCATAAGTTACATTTATTAGACTTGGAGCCAGTCTTGTTGCTGCTCTTTGAATTCTCTCAATTCTTGTTATATCTTTCTTTTTGTGTGGGGACCACGCCAACGTGGCATATTCAAGTTGTGGACCAATCATAGACATGATCAGTTCCTTCAACATTTCCTGGTCCATATATGTAAAAGCTGTCTTGATCTTAGTAATAAGTCTGTATGTTACTCCAACAACCTTGCTAATGTGTTTTCTAGGGGACGGACAAATCATCCTGTACTATTACTGCTAGGTCTTTTTCATCACTTGCTCCTTGGAACACTGCATCTCCCATTTTATACTCCACTTCTATTCTCTTTGTACTCTTGCCCATTCTCAGAACTTTGCATTTCCTAGTATTAAATTCCATTTCCCAACGTTGACTCCACTCCAAGATCTTGTTCAGATCATCCTGTAACATCATGCAGTCTTCTCTTCGTTCTATCCTCTTCATGATTTTCACATCACCTGCATATAGGCTTGCATAACTACCTATGCCATCAATTAAGCCATTCACATATATCAGAAACATTATTGGTGCCAGAACTGCTCCTTGTGGCACTCCACTGCTCACATCCCTCCAATCTGAGACACAATCCCTCACCCCAGTCCTCATTTTCCTTCCTCTCAGAAAGTCCTCCATCCATGTCAGTAGAGCGCCATCCAGTCCTCCCTCATATTTCAATTTCCACAAGAGTCTTGTGTGTGGCACCTTATCCAATGCTTTCTTTAAGTCCAAGTAAGCACAGTCAACCCATCCATCCCTTCCCTGTATTATGTCTATCACCCTTGAGTAGAAGCATGATAACTTGGAAACACATGAGCTTCCACTTCTAAATCCGAATTGTCTCTCAGAAACTATCTCATTCTTTTCCAAATATGCCACCCATCTTACTTTGATGATTCTTTCACAGAGCTTGCCTGCCCACAACACTGGTTAGGTGTGTGTGTGTGTGTGTGTGTGTGTGTGTGTTATTCATTACGTAACATTCTTTGTAGTGCTGTACCCTTAACGCACCCTAACACACCCTAACACACCCTAACACACCCTAACACACCTTATATATCCACAGAAAACTGAAAAACCAGCTATTAAAGAAAAACCGAACATCATTGCCCGCTCGGTGGACTCTGCCTCCGCCCCGTCCACCTCCACCCTGCCCCGCCCACACCTGCCTGACCGCCCCGCCCCCCTAGTCACCCCAAGTACTGCTCCGGCCACACACCTACGCCCTGCCGCCTACAACCTGCCCCCCCCAGGTGTGTGTGTGTGCGTGTATGTATGTGTGTGCGTGTATGTATGTGTGTGCGTGTGTACAAATAACATCTCTTCCTCCCACCTCAACAGAACCACAACAAGGAACAACAACAACAGTAACAATAACTACAACACCTGACTGTAAGGACGAGGAGGAGGAGGAGGAGGAGGAAGAAGAAGAAGAATCAGGAGGAGGAGGAGGAGGAGGAGGAGGTGAAGTGGAGACAACCAACCATTACTCAGTGGATAAACAACAGCCAACAGTCATCCATGTTGGAGGTAACCCATCACCCGGTAAGTGGATGACGGGTGAATTTAGTGGATGAGGGAATAATTGAGAGTCATCCAGTGTTGCTTGTGTGTCAATCATCATCATCATTATTATTATTATTATTATTATTAGTTTGCAAGGTAAGATTCACACACACACACACACACACACACACACACACACACACACACACACACACACACACACACACACACACACACACACACAGTAAAATCCACCCAGCATCCACATTTGCTTGAGTTAGGTTAGGTTGAATTAGGTTAGGTTAGATTAAGTTAGGTTAGGTTAGGTTAGGTTAGGTTAGGTTAGGTTAGATTAGGTTAGGTTAGGTTAGATTAAGTTTGGTTAGGTTAGGTTAGGTTAGGTTAGATTAAGTTAGGTTAGGTTAGTAGATTAAGTTAGGTTAGTTGCAGGCAGGTTAGGTATTGGAGAGTGTCTAGACACTTAGTACTACTATTAGTTGCAGGCAGTGGTGTTAGTGTGGTAGTGTGTGGTGGTGATTCTTGCCTACCACCTCTCCCTTCCCTCCACTTCCCTTC
>JAPQNM010001307.1:160000-190000 GCA_029783475.1 Metacarcinus magister | reverse complement strand
CAAATAATTCCATGTGCGTCTCCTTCCCCCATAAACAGATTCATGTGCGTGTGTAATTTCTCATTCTGTGTGCGTGTAAGTTCTCTGTCTCGTGTGCGGATGATGTATGTGTGCGTGTGTGTGTGTGTACGTGTGTGTGTGTGTGGGAAGATTTATATTAACTAATGAGAATTGTGTTCTATATATTTTTCTAATTCATTCCTAAACAGATTAGTAAGGATAATATTGTTTTCGATTTTGATGTATTGAAAGATGAACAAAGGTGAACTTATAGATGATTAGTGAGTTCATTAATGGTGTGGTGATTAGTGGTCCATGTCACCTCATTAGGAGATGCTTGTGAAAGACTGTTGTGTTGTGTTGTTTTGTGTTCATTAATTATATCGTTCAGTCCATTAGTCTATTATATTCTTAACCCAATTATGGCTTTATATTCATTAACAACTCATTAATGTTAGATTGTAATTATGTGTGTGTGTGTGTGTGTGTGTGTGTAAGTATATTTGTTGAAGCTCATTTAACAACACTCATAGATTCATTTTTTTCCTCTTGTTCTTTAAATATACATTAACTATATTTCTATTTATATATGCTGGTAATGTCTCTTAAATAATATTCATGTTTGTTTTGTTTTTTTAATTAACAACAATTTATTTAACTTTTGTCTCTTTTTTTTAAACTTGATGTTGATATTTTTTTATTTTCTTCCTCCCTCTTCAGTAGTTTATGAAGTGTACATAACAATTAGTCTACATACTTAATATCTGTTTTGTTTGGCTTCAAAAAAAACTTATAAACATTTGATTGAAACTTTAATCTTATTTTTCCCAACATTCTTATTCAATTGGCTTCATATTTATTATAAACTCCAAAGCAATTCATTATTTTCTTCACTTGTCAATATTCTAAGTGATTCGCATATTTATTTTTCCAAAACTTTAACAATATACAGTTGACCTTCAATTTAACAGACTACATACCAGACAAGCGGACTGAACCACTCAAAAAGTCCGCTGCTTAACCCGTGCAGTCCCAGCGCCGTATATATACATTCAAGGGTGAACCCGCGTAGTGCCAGTGCTGTATATATAGAGTAGGAGTAGGCAGTAGACACCTGCCGCCCGGTGGAATACTCCAGGAGAGGTACTTACGGGGATGTAGTCAGTGCTGCAGACTGTGTGATTCCCCGTGTCCTCTCTTCCCGGTTCCCTTAGTGTCTCATTTACACAAGAGAGCAGCTGCAGCCTGACCTCTAAACACAACTTCTACCTACATAACGTTACTACACCTTACACTTTTACACTACTACTACTACTACTACTGACATAACTTCTACTACCTACCATGCATAACATTGCTACACCTTACACTTTTACACTTCTACTACTACTACAACTGACATAACTTCTACTACTACCACCTACATAACATTACTACACCTTACACTTTTACACTCTCTTCAACTCAATCTCCTACTGTCTTCTTTACAGGGTCTGGCAACAAGCGGGATGTTTTGTTTACGTATTTTTGTTTTCCCTTAGCCAGTGTACCGTTTCAATGTAAAAAATAAAAAGAACCTTATTGTACAGTGTGGTGGAAATATTCAGTCACTCGTACAGTTTGCATTAAGCTGCCACTGAGGACGGACTAACACCACCTTCGCTTTCTTTATATTTACTAAGGAAGAGGAGGCAAGGATGGAAACTTTACCTTCATCCTTGTCTATTAAAAGGAGGAAAGTTGGAACATTGAACATCATTTTACATCACCTGAGAATGAATTGTATTAAATTTTTACAACTACCACCACTAACTTTTTTTTTTTTTATTTATTTTTTGACATTAAAAGGTACTGGCTAAGGAACAATAAAATTACGTTAAAAATAAAATCCCGCTGGTCGCTGTCGGACATTCAAATCTAACACACAACTGAGTTTTATCAGTGTGTGTGTGTGTGTGTGTGTGTGTTTGTCCGTGCTGTGTAAAAACATACATTGTGCACTATACTCTACTCCACACATATACATGGAGGGAGACGTACATGCGTGTGCGTGAGACATGTGTGTATTCCCGCACCGCCGCGATAATACTCTTAAAATAACGGACCATTTCTCTTCTTTTATTATTATTTTTTTCAGTCCGTTGATGCGAAGATTGACTGTACTTGTGAAGAGTTTGGAGAGAGAGAGAGAGAGAGAGAGAGAGAATATATATAATAATAATAATGTCACTACAACTCTCCATCCTTCCCTTCTTCCTTCCTTCTCCTTTTCCTCCTCCTTTCTCTCCCATCCCACACTCCTCACCTTCCTCTCCTTTCCCCTCTTCCTCCTCCTTCCTCTCCTATTTCTCTCCCATCCTATACTCCTCTTCCTCCCTTCACATTAAATACAAACAGCATTTAATGGAGAGAATAATACTTTCCTCCTCCTTGTGTGCCCTTCTTCCCCTCACACCCCCCCCCCACTCCCTGATTGGTGGACAGCTGAAGGAACAGATGAACAGGATTGGTGGGTTTTGTCAGGCCGGATGAGGGTGATTGGTTGTCGTTTGGATGGATGGATGTGATTGGTGGATGGGATTGGAAGGATTCACAGCTCAGCCAATCAAAAGCAAACAAATAGAAATGAGTGTAAAGAGGAATTATGAAAAAATTGTTGATGGTTTTGATATGAAGGCGATGTTTGTGTGTGTGTGTGTGTGTGTTGGCAACGCTGACCCGTGTACAGAACAGTAGTGCCAAGGATAACAATAATAAAATATTTCATAAACGACTGCAATGTCTTGTTATTCATTCATTCATCTCGATCACCAAGATGTATAATAATGATGATGATAATGATGTTTTTATTAATGAATGATGAATGTTGATTAATATTATCTTTTCTTTCCAGGAGTATTATTAGTATTAGAATCACACACACACACACACACACACACACACACACCCCACAGTTAACAGACAAGACCGTTCCGCCTTTTGCAAAGTGTGTTCGTTAGTTAGCAGAGCGAGCGGTCCAGCTTAAAACCAGTTATGTTTCAGCTTATTTCTTTATATTCATCTAAATGTTGCCCAAGTTTGAGAAAAGGAAGTGTGTTTGCTTTGAGTAGGTGAAATAACTTTGTATCGACCTATTTTGGCAAGACATAAATGGAAGGATTGGTTGATTATACTGCTCTCTCTCTCTCTCTCTCTCTCTCTCTCTCTCTCTCTCCAAACAAAGGATAGAGGCACAACAAAGTGTATCTTGCCAGCATTTTTTATTGCAATTACGGCCAGTGACTAGCGGGTTAGAGCAACACAACACAACACAACACAACACAACACAACACAGCACAGCACAGCACAACACAGCACAGCACAGCACAGCACAGCACAACACAACACACACAGCAACATGGTTTATGGGACATGACAAAAGATGCATCGCTTCCCTTGTCTCAAATTACAAAAACTTTATCATCATTATTATTTGACCTAATGCCTTGTTCCCTCTCGTCAAGGTAATTCTTCTGTTCCGTTGTGTTAGCAGTCATTCCCTCAAAGTACATCTATCTTTTAACACACACACACACACACACACCCACCTATGCTAGCTTTGTGTTCTGTTATGTTACAAGGGCGTCACACCACCTTGCCTTTGTGTTGTGGAGGTGTTCTGTCAAGTGACTTATAATGTTATGTGGATGTAAGGGTGATGAACCAAATTATTATTATTATTATTATTGTTATTATTATCCAAGTCATTTTTTTTTTAGTTACCGATACGAAAAATAACAAAAAAATATGACTTTCTTAATTAAATGAAAACTGAAAAGTATGGTTAGTTTTTAGAGACAAAGGAAGCCATGCATCATTATCATTATCATTATTATTATTATTATTATTATTATTATTCTTTATAAAAATACTTGGAACATCATATCAAATTTTTTTCAGTAATCTTTGTAAAAATATGAATATGTCCGAATTTTCTATCTATCTATCTGACATTAGGGATTCAGATTGTACATAGCAATACATAATATATAAAGTCTATGAACACGCTACAATTGACTGCATTACCTCAATATAATGAAAAAATAATCCAAAATATAATGTATGTAAGTGTAAAAATTTTGTAATTGATCCCAAAACGGTATGAAAAATATTACCGATTCAAACTTGATGAATTATTAGAAAAAGTAGGAATGGATATAATAATGTGCACAGACTGAAAAAAATTTGACTTCCAACCTTTCTAAGCATGACGGTAATATTGACCAGAAATTCACCTTAAAAGCCGCAGCGAAAATTATCCAACAACCAAAGAAATTAGATTAAAAAAACAAGGTCAAGCAAACAAAACAACAATACAATTACCACCACAACACATCATCACATCAATCAAAATATTCTTATCAACATCAAATTTTTTTTCCCCACAAACTAAAATTCTCCAAAAAATATATATATATATAAAAAAGTTATTCAAATTGTCAAAAAATACTTCACCAAAAGCATTATAATTTACCATAGCATCAAGACAACACACACACACACACACACACACACACACATGACAAAGAAAATTACCAAGTTGTGAAAATCTAATACAACCTTAGAGAGAGAGAGAGAGAGAGAGAGAGAGATGAAACACAAAACATAATGAGTGAGTTAGTCAATAGAAGGAGCAGTAAGCACCAGACATGTGAGGTGATGCAGCGCTGTGTTAATCTGAAAGGTAAAACACTATAACAGAGGTGATGGGAAGGTGAATTATAGGGAGGAAAAGAACAATTAGTTATAGTAAAAGGTTGTGTAATGGTTGTAGGAAGGAAATTATATTATGATGATAAGAAGGAAGATTAGATGGTTGTGGGAGGAAGAAATAATATGCAAGAGAGGTCAATGTAGTGTTAGTGTTAGGAAGAAGTGTGTTAATAAGACTAGATGTGTTTTGTCTCTTTGATGATAACACAAGCACCAGGTATCACAGAGTACAGATAAGATAAGAGTGTGTAGTGTTGTTGAGAATATAAGATGATGAAGAGGATGGAGGTGAATGTAAGGAAGGTTCATTAATACAACACAACATCAACACAACACTGTCTTCAAACATACAATTGAGTCCATGCCAAGTTTTGTGGACGTGCTTACAGAGTTTGTGAGTATGAGGTTATACAAGACAGTTTTGAGAATGTAATTTGTGAATGCATTTTTGTATGAGTATAAGTTAATATAAAGCAGTTTTCACCTTACATATAAGATGATAATATAATACAGTTTTGACAGTACATATAAGATAATAATACAAGACAGTTTGAGAATGCAATTTGTGAGTATAAATTAATTGAACACAGTTTTGAGAATGCAATTTGTAAGTGCATATACAGCTTATCAGCGAGTATAAGTTAGTATAAGGCAGTTTTGACCGTACATACACATAAGGTAATACTACAATACAGTTTTGAGCACACACAGTGAGTGTGCGTGAATCATAGCATCAGACTCTTCCTACAACACAGTACAAAATAGATTAAAAAAATGTTATATTATACTATTGCAAGGCAGGGTTTCACATCAATACATTAGCTGCACTTATCAAGCAATACAGTCACACACACACACACACACACACACACACACACACACACACACACATACATACATACATACATACAACTTGTTTATCAAATATAGATTCACCCAAACATTTTTTTTTGGTATTCCGGCAATTGTATTTATTTAGAAATATTCAGATCTTGCAAAACTTGTACTGAAGACTAAAATACATCATCATCATCATCATCATTATGTATTCCTTTCATATTGTTCTTCATTATACACGTAATTCACTATTTCAGCTGAGTGGAGTTTTGTCCAAGTATTGTATTATCTATAAGTGTCATATTGTATTTTTCTGATGTTTATGATTGTTCTGTAAGTCATTTAACATCCAAGTTGAATCACCTCAGTCAGTGTGTAATTTAAAGCTCATTTATGTAAGTTATTGCGTGTGTACAGGTGTGTGTGTGTGTGTAAGTTTTGAACCGTACACACACTGCTAGTCAATGATTACATAAGCACACAAATACCCACTTACTCACACACACACACACACACACACCCATTGGAATGACTACATGTACACACACACACACACACACATCAAGTCCGCCACCAAGACATAATTGATCCCGTGCAGACAGTATAAGGTTAGTAATCCGTTCACCACTCACACCAAACACACCTTCCAGCCTTGACTGTGCCTCACACATCACACACTCAATGTTGGTGATAGAAAGAAGTTGAAGAGGTGTCGTGCAGCCTGGTCTAGAGTGGTGGTGGTGGTGGTGGTAATGATGGTGGTGGTGGTGGAGTCTGCCGCAGTACTAGCCTTCAGTTTACACGTAACACACTTGATGGCAGACAGTGAGAGTGTGAGGTGTGCAGTGCCCACGCCGGCAGTCATAGTCGCAGTGAACTCCACCACGTCACCTGCGCTCACACCCAACATGAATTCCCTGAAGTTGTTGTCTGCGTGTATACTCACCTCAGACTCACCACCACCAAACTTCCAGTACGATTCCTGCATTGCAAGCTTCACCTCAAACTGGTACTCGTTCCAGCCGTGTAGCGAACAGGTGCCGGGGCCCAGGGCAGCACGTATCACACGGCACCTCTCATGCACAGTGCCATCAGCCGCAGACCCTGGCCGGCACTCTGGGGGATTCTCTCCTAGGTAACACTTGACAGGCACCTCCAGAAAACTTGGTAGGAAGGAGATTATTTTCTGAGGTAAGTTCCTGACCTCTGCTACATTCACCTGCAGGACCGAGCCGCGCCACCTCACAGCCGTCCCAAGCAAAGGCGCACACCCATGTACGCTGCCGGCTTGGAGGGTGTTGGAAGGCGCACACACATTCTTGTACGCATCCCACTGTAGAGGTGAGTGTGTGTGTGTGTGTGTGTGTGGCGTGGGTGAGGTGAACACAGCACTGGGTCTGAGCATCACCACCACCACACCACACACCACCACCACCCTCACCACACCACCAGCCACCCGCGGCCACACACGCTCACACAGGAAAGTCACACCAGCGCTCAACACCAACGTCAACACCACCACCTCCTGTGTGGCGCTGAGCTTAGCCACCACCACACACACCGCCGCGGGAATCACCACCACACTGAGGGAGGCAGCGGCAGGCACCAGGGACACCACCAACCACACCACCACAGGGAACACCAACTCCTGTACCACCGACACCTTACTCCACGCCATCACAGCCAGGTGTGTCCAGACGAGGCCGGACAGGTGTGGCGGGAGGTGTGCTGGTCCCCTCGCCACACCTACACACACCTGTAAGCTAAGCCACAACAGGTGAATGAAGGTTCCTATCCCCAGATGAAGGTTGACCCCCCCCCACACCTTGACTGTGTCCCCCACCACCCACCACCCACCCACACCCACACCCTGCAGTGCCCGCCCCACCACACCCAGCACCTCAGGACTCAATGCCATCAGGTACAGCACCACAGAGACAAAGTGCCACAAAGCCACCTGATCCACGGCTAACACCAGCATGACACACCCCAACACACACATCACCGGCACCGACCACACCACCAGCGTGTGCGGCACCAAGGGCAACACACACACACACACCACCAACGACACACCCAGGCCAGCGTAGGGCCCCCAACACCCTGCCCTGAACCTTCCCTCAGCCCTCACCACATCCAACTCAGAGCAGAAGTGAGAGTACACCCTTGACCACACCCTAACACACTCCAGCCTCCGCCCGTTCAGCAGCACACCGGCCGACGACGTAACCATCGCCACAAAGGACCCGCAGAACACCACCACCGGCACCACGTGGCAGAACGCACCCACACGCCCACCAAACACGTAAAACAACACAAACATAAACGCCAGAATGAACGGACTCCACGCCAACACACACTTCCTTCCCTGCCGAACAAGAGAGACTGCCAAGAACTGCAAACACGTCCCATACAGGTCCAGGAGGAGGGGGAGGGGCCACCGCATCACCCTGGAGAGTGTGGTGGTGGGTGTGCGACTCTGTGTGAGGGTGAGGGGGAGGGAGAGGAGGTGGTGGAGGGGGGGGAAGCAGCCCTGGTGGTAAAGAATAGCAGCAGATACTATGTGGTCCTCGGTGAAACGCTCTCCCCCATACAGCTCCTCTAGGGTGGTGGCGGTGGTGGTGGTGGTGGTGGTGGTGGCGGTGGCGGTGGTGGTGGTGTGTGTTGCATCAGTCTCCACCTCCTGCAGAAAGTAGTCTTGTTATTATTACTATTTTCATGAACTATATCTTTCATTACTATTATTACTACTACTACTATTACCATTATCGTTCTTCGGTTGACATCTTTTCACATATAAATCATTAGCCACACACACACACACACACACACACACACACACACACACACACACACACTCACCTCTTCCTTGGTATTGTGACAGTCCACCGCCAACACCTCCTCCACCTTCTTGATGAGACTGCCGCTGCTCACCAACTCATTGCCATCACTTAGGCTGTAATGTGTAGGGAAAGGAATGTCTCTCTCTCTCTCTCTCTCTCTCTCTCTCTCTCTTCCACACACACATACACACACGAGGCAATAAGAGGTCTATGAAATAAGAACAAAGAGAACCTGATGATGAAAGAATAAGAAGACAAGAATACCAATACAGAAAACAATAGATACTTCAACAAACAGTGTCGAGAAATTTAGCTCCACAAATAAATGTACGTATTGACACTGGACTAACTTGGATGAGGTATGTGTGTGTGTGTGTGTGTGTGCAGTTTTTTTTATTTTTTTTTATTTTTTTTATTTTATTTTATTTTATTTTTTTATATATACATTAAAAGTGTACTGACTAAGGGAAAACAGAAATAAGTAAAAAAAAATCCCGCTTTTGGCCAGACCCTGTAAAGAGGACAGTAGGAGAATAGAAGCAAGGGTGAAGGGGTGGGTTTAAGGGTGAAGCAAGGGGTGGAGATCCAGTTAACATTAGAGGTGTCTTGACACTCCTCTCTTGAAAGAGTTCAAGTCATAGGCAGGTGGAAAAACAGACAAAGGAAGAGAGTTCCAGAGTTTACCAGTGTAAGGGATGAAAGAGTGAAGATACTGGTTAACTCTTGCATTAGGAAGATGGACAGAATAAGGATGAGAAGAAGTAGAAAGTCTTGTGCAGCGAGGCCGCGGGAGGGGGGGAGGCATGCAGTTAGCAAGTTCAGAAGAGCAGTCAGCATGAAAATAGCGGTAAAAGATAGATAAAGATGCAACATTGCGGCGGTGACTTAAAGAATCACCTTACCTTGCAAACAGAAGTCTTCCCGCCCTCCGTGCCAGCTTGTCCTGCAGCTCCATAGCCAAGCATTCCTGAACCTCATGGTAATTGTGCTCACAAATACCTGCAACACACACACACACACGAGATGAGGAAAAATATAATAACACATTAATAAATCGAATCTGAATACAATAATAATAAAACAATTAATAAATAGCAGTTTGATTAGTGGAAGGAATGTAAGTGACAAATATCTCTCTCTCTCTCTCTCTCTCTCTCTCTCTCTCTCTCTCTCTCTCTCTCTCTCTCTCTCGTCTCACCGGTGTTGGTTTTAAGACAGTGTTGCAGTAGGTGGGTGGCCTCGGCACTGCCTTGGTGGGACGCGCGGGTCAGCCAGAACACAGCTAAACGTGCCTCCTCCTCACACACACCTCCATCTTCATCCTCTGTGGCAGGTGGAAGGTGACACTCACAAAGATTAGTGAGGCACCAGGAAGGATGAAAACAGTTACACGTGTTCTCTCTCCACAAGGCAAGAATGAGGTGCACGTAGGATGGATCGGAAGTGTTTAAAATTATAATACATCTTTGAGAGAAACATGTTTTTTTTATGAACTAATTAATTGATCGCTTGGTTTGCACTTCTATAAAATTGACCTGTTTTCCTTATCTTTCAAATGAGAAGTGAAGTGACAGCGCATTGTAACTATTCAAAAAGTTATTCCCCTCCCAGGATGTGCCAGCATTAATGGTAGTCTAGTATAGTATCTTCCTCTAACATCATTCTTTACTATACAATGTCCAGCGCGTGATCCTGCAGACCAAGGTGACTAACACACCTGCCTCACCCTGGCCGAGGTGCTCCAGAAGGGTGCGTCCCATCACCAGCTGGGAGTCAGGGCAGCCGTCCTCTGCCAGCTGGCTCCGCATCCTCCTCAACAGACCTTTGGGACCACCAGCTGGGAACACAACAACACAACATAAACCAAGGCAAAACACATCACATCACCTCCACGCTACACTACACTACATTATCAACACAAAACTAACAACACAAACTACTAGTGTGAAAGGCAAGTTGGAGTATTGTCAAGCCTAACCTAATACTTCTTTCACCACCACCACCACCATCACCACCATGAGTGAAGGTCAAACGCTAGATATTTACCCCATCCTCGCAGGTCTAAATAATCATAATTAATTTTTATTCTATACCAAATCTAACCTAACCTAACTTAACCAAACGTAACCTATCATGTGGGAGGAATTTAAAGATTCAGAAAAAAAATTACAAACTAAGAAGGAAAAAATATATATAAATATATATATAATAATAATAATAATCAGCCATTTTTTTCAGTTGGTGTGAACGTCGATATATAAACTACACAAAACACAACATGACCTGACCTGACCTTGGTATGGGCTACATTCCCTTGATTCCCAATTCATGTATAGATTACCTGCAATGAATAAGTAATACAAAAGTGTGAAATTTTTACATCTTCACGCAAGAAAATAGCGTCTGCACTACGTCCAATTCCGACTTTTGGTCACAGAAAACAATTGATATCTTCTAAATTAACCTAACATAACATAACCTAAATTAACCTAACCTTAACCTACATTGACAAATAACAGAACCTTATTCAAACCAAACTAAACTTTACTTTTCGAAGAGAAGGTCTCACAGAAAACATTGACGGAAATGTAATTAAGAAAACCTTCTCAGAATGCATCAGGTAATTCAAAAACGTAACTTTCAATTCTCTAGAGCATTCAAGTGAAGATATAAAATTATACTCCAGAGTGTAATGTGAGTAATGAGTCACACACCAACATGCAGATTCACCACTCACCGTGCACACTCCATTGCTTTCTTGAACTCCTCTTGGTCGTGTCCTGCGTGTTGACCTCACTCTGTATAGGCAGTGTGGCAGCCATGACCCCAGACACACACACACACACACAACACAACACAACACAACACACACACACACAGACCAGAGTCAACACCTAAACCCACACTTCATTTTCTTGTCAGTGTTGAAGGTCGCCGCGCCGCCCACCGCCCACCTGTCTGTTCACTAATACAGGTGAAGGTGTTTTAAAAGGTTTACACACCACATTATGGACTCACACACTTCATAAGGAAGGAACTCAACCAAGGACCACGGATGAGGTTGGTGTGGGTTGGTGTGGGTTGGATTCAAGTTGGAACATTATTATACTAACTCACACAAGAACAACAAACAAAAAAGGACAAGAAACATATAAGATAAAGGTAATTATTCGTTTCCTTAACCAATCCTATCACACATAACCCAACTTAACATAACTAAATCTAACGTAATATAAATAAACATAACAAAACAAATCTTTTTTTTTTTCTGTAATTCAGCGGCATAACTATTTGAGGTGATCTGAACCAGTATCTGAGGTTAAATTTGCATTATAAAGGTAACCAGATATCGAGTGGTTAACGAACCGAATATTAACTAAGATAAGAAAAGAAGAATACGAATAAGAATAAGAGGAAAAAGAGCTAGAACAGAGAACAGAGGTAACAAGAAGAAGAAGAAGAAGTGTGAGGTGTTTGTCGTGTTTCCAGTTTCCCGTTTTGGTTTCCCTTCTCACCGTGTTGTGACTAAGGATTATATACAGTATATAATCCTTGGTGTTGGGTGACCTCCAGGCCAGAACGTGACCACCTTCCACTAGTATTGCAGTGGTCGCCCTTCAACAAGACACGCCACCTTGCCCCTTCCACCATCCCTTAGAGGTAAAGATTCCTTTCATCACTCACTCTAAATTTGGGACTAAACTATTCAAGGTAAAGATTCATTACACGACCCATTCGATATATCTTTACCTTGGTAAATCTGCATAACTACTGCTCGGACGATACTGATATAAATATGAAGTCGTACATACTATACATAGTGTACTCAACACATCTTCAGGCGGTGCTCGTTATTATAATCGAATATAGGCCATAATATGGCAATCTGAAAAAAAATCTAGGATGAAATGCCTAAGTTGGGTAATGAAATATAAAAAGGTTATACAACCGAACCAAACCGTACCTAACCAAACCTAACAACCTAATTTAACCTTAACCTAACGTAACCTAACCATAACCTAACATAACTTGAAAGATGGTTTACGAGGTAAATAATGGTGAGCACCGCCTGAAACCTTGACAGATGTGTTGAGTACACTATGTATAGTATGTACCACTTCATATTTATATCAATATCGTCCCTTCTGCATGGAAACTGTCCACTGTGATACCTATATTTAAGAAAGGGTCTAGATCTACTCCTCTGAATTATCGCCCAATAAGCTTGACATCTGTGTGTTGCAAGTTAATGGAACGTGTCGTTCACAAGCAAATTGTCACCTACTTTGAGAACAATGCTACTATTTCTCCCCATCAATTTGGTTTTCGAGCTGGTCATTCAGTTGAGGATCAGTTGATCATCACTTACGAATCTGTCACTAAGTGGAATAATGGAGGATATTTTGTTGATGTGATATTTTTTGACTTTAGTAAAGCTTTTGATGTTGTGAATCATGTAATCCTGATTGAAAAACTAAGAATGATAGGTATTAGGCCGCCACTTCTAGACTGGATATGGTCTTTCCTCAGTGACAGACACTTTAGAGTGAGTGTTGCTGGGATGTTTAGTGACTCATACGCTGTAACCAGTGGTGTGCCCCAAGGCTCCGTTTTGGGGCCACTGCTGTTTCTTTTATATGTAAATCATGTTACCTCTGATGTGTCTTGCAATTTCAAACTTTTTGCCGATGATTTAAAACTATATGTCCAAATAAGACACTCCACTGTAAGTGAGGCTCTTAGGGGTCTTACAGAAGGTCAAAGAGATATTGATGTGATTGTGTCAACTGCTGAATCCTGGGGACTAAAAATGAATGTAAACAAATGTGCAGTATTAAGATTTCAGAGAGGATCATTTGACTGGAACCTTATGGGTCCACACTCTAACTATTACTTACATGATGCACCAATTAGGTTTGTCCAAGCTTTCTCTGACCTGGGAATAACAGTTGATAACTCACTGAAATTTCACCAACACATTCATAACATTGTTTCCAAGGCTGCAGCCTTGGCTAATAGTTTGTTAAAGGCCACTGTGTGTCGCTCTCCATCATTCATGGTCAGTCTTTATAAAACCCACATCAGACCTCTTGTGGAGTTTTCTTCGTGTCTGTGGTTCACTGGATATGCGGGCGACAACAAACTGCTTGAGTCTGTACAGAGGAGATGGACTAAACGCATTCAGGGCCTCCACGACATGAGTTATTCAGAAAGACTGACCCAGCTGAACCTATACTCTGTAAAAGGAAGGCTTCTTCGAGCAGATCTGATCAAATATTGGAAAATTCTACATAGAAAATCAGCCATACAGCCCGAGACTCTGTTTGTACTTGCCCCATCAGTGGCCACGCGAGGTCACGCCTACAAACTCTTCCCAACTCACCACAACTTGGAATCAAGACACAGATTTTTCTCCCAGAGACGCATCCTTCTCTGGAATTCTTTGCCTGCCCAGGTCACTGAAGCTGACGCATTGATCCCATTCAAACGGCTACTTCATAATGCTTTAGGTAACTTATTATTCGAATTCAACGATTAATTGTACTTGAACGTCTTTTAAATGCTGCAAATGGTGAACACAATCCAGCCATTACTATTTAATACAGTATTGTAGATCGTATATCACTTGGTCTGGCACACCAGCAGCTCTGGGCTCCCCTCTCTAACTATTTCTTACAGCCTTCTGCTTACCTAGTGCTATACTTCATAATGCAAGGGAGCCAACCAGGTAAGTCAACCAGGTAAGGTAAGCAGTAGTTATGCAGAAATACCATATATTTTTTTTCCTTCTTTTCGAAAAGTAAAGTTTAGTTTGGTGTGAACAAGGTTCTGTTATTTGTCAATATAAGTTAAAGTATGGTTAATTTGTTATGTTTATTTAGAAGCTATCAAATGTTTTCTATGACTAAAAGTAGGGGATTGTGCGAGGTGCAGACGCTATTTTCTTTCGTAGCCACACGCCATTCAGGTGAAGATTAAAAATTTACCAAAAAAAATAGCTTTGTTAGCATAACCTTCCCAGAGCTGCAGTTAAGTAAGCCTAACCAAAACTAACCCAACCCAACCAAACTAAACCTAACATTACCTTAAAATTTTTTTTTGTGTGTGTGTGTGTAATACCTCGGCATAACTGTTTGGTGTGATCTGAACAAGTATCTGAGGTTGAATTTGCAGTGCATTATAAAGGTAAGGAGATATCAAATGGGTCGTCTTACGAATATTTACCTAGCTTTGTTAGCATAACCATATATTAACCAATCAATTCACAGTTTCACCCATCCAATGATTTTGTGATGCGCCTTATGTGTTACTAGTGATACATGTAATGAAATGATTGACTTTCTACCTCTTTTCCGTCGCAAATGTCTAGTTTTCAAGTCATGTCTCTTTTTCAAGTTATACCAACCCCTCATCCCCAACGACCTGTGGGAAATCAGGGTTTTTGGGTTGGGGAAGACGAAATAGTGATTTACGCTAATAAATGTACATTGTATTTTCTAAATTAACATAACTTTATCAAACTTTAAGTGACTCCTAAAAATATCTAAGGTGAAAAACCTATTTTCCCAGACATTCCCAACATAATCTAACCTAACCTAAACTGAACTCAAGTATTAAGAAAGTAATAGAAGATGTAATGTTCATTTATGAGTCCAAAGGTTTACCCTGCCCCTTCATACTTAACTCATGCCCTCTCCCTCACTGCACCTGATATGGTTCCGGATGCTCAGGAACCTCCTCCAGGGGTCATCAAGTAAACTAAATAGATGTAATAAAGTTTTGTGGAATGTAAGCCATACATGTAATGAGGGTTGCCTGCACTGCAATGCTGGAACACGGCTACACCCAAGGATTTACTGAGCACATTTCTGGTGTTTTTACAAAATATAACATTTAGAGCCTAATGCCATTTCCAGGTCCGTTGGAGCAGCACAAGTGTAACGGCACCACCACCTCCAGGGTGCCGGTCCTGACTGGTGCCGCGTGAGGATCAAGAAAGTGTCCATCATCTTGCTGAACAGTGTTGGAGGACCCTCGCTCACTCAGCTTCCCTGAGGCTTCCTGCAACAACACCTGACTTCACTCATCTGGTGTGCTGCCAGAAGTAGTGTTGCAGTGGGGACTGCACGCCAGGACAGCAACATGAGTAGTGAGGAGCAACACCAGCAGTCTGTCTCAGGTGTGAGGAAGTTCAGGTGTGATCAGAAGAATCACCCTGAGGCAGGCAACTCCATCCACAAAGGAGAGAGAAAGTTTGAGTGTAGAGAGTGTGGCAAGACTTTCAAGAATAAGAAAGAACTCACTCAACACATCCTTACACACACTGGTGTTAAGAATTATAAATGTGAAGAATGTGGAAAAAGATTCACTAACAAGTCTGACCTCACTAAACACATCCTTACACACACTGGTGTTAAGAATTATAAATGTGAAGAATGTGGGAAAAGATTCACTCAGAAGTCTCACCTCACTCAACACATCCTTACACACACTGGTGTTAAGAATTATAAATGTGAAGAATGTGGGAAAAGATTCACTCACAAGTCTACCCTCACTCTACACATCCTTACACACACTGGTGTTAAGAATTATAAATGTGAAGAATGTGGGAAAAGATTCACTAACAAGTCTAACCTCACTAAACACATCCTTACACACACTGGTGTTAAGAATTATAAATGTGAAGAATGTGGAAAAAGATTCACTGACAAGTCTACCCTCACTCAACACATCCTTACACACACTGGTGTTAAGAATTATAAATGTGAAGAATGTGGGAAAAGATTCACTCTGAAGTCTACACTCACTAAACACATCCTTACACACACTGGTGTTAAGAATTATAAATGTGAAGAATGTGGAAAAAGATTCACTCAGAAGTCTCACCTCACTCAACACATCTTTACACACACTGGTGTTAAGAATTATGAATGTGAAGAATGTGGGAAAAGATTCACTAACAAGTCTACCCTCACTAAACACATCCTTACACACACTGGTGTTAAGAATTATAAATGTGAAGAATGTGGAAAAAGATTCACTCAGAAGTCTTACCTCACTCAACACATCCTTACACACACTGGTGTTAGGAATTATAAATGTGAAGAATGTGGAAAGAGATTCACTTACAAGTCTCACCTCACTCAACACATCCTTACACACACTGGTGTTAAGAATTATGAATGTGAAGAATGTGGGAAGAGATTCACTACAAGTTCTCAACTAACCCAGCACAATGTGACACACTCTGACCTGAGAAAGTTCAAGTGTGATGTTTGTGGGAAGCAGTTCAAGACAAGGGGTGTCATTGTCAAGCACATGAAGACCCACTTCTGAGGTTGTGTTATGTGAACAATGTGCTGCTGCTGCTACTGGCTCTGGGTGGCAAGTGTTATAGTGAGTGAGTGAGTTAATGTTAATAAAGTAAGCGCCAGACATCAAAGGTCATGTGGTGATATGTTAAGGTAAAAGGCAGACGGCAGAGCAAAGAGATAATGGCAAGGCAAAGTATAGGGAAGGAAAGAACTTGATAACTCAGCTGGAATTTGGAGCGAAGACTGTGTTTGAGTAAACTTGATAATATGTAGCATCAACTTTTGTCTTATTAAACTTATGAAGGGAAAACTAGTTCAATTAACTACTTTAAGATATAGAGTTTGATTTTAATCGTAAATGAATATGAATTAAGCGAATATAAGGAAGTAATTTTCTTTCCATAGAAAACTGATTTAAGGGATCGGGGGGGGGGACGGTACAAGACTTAAAGATTTCGGGCATTACGTGTGACTTGGAGTGCAAGGAATCAGGAGTCTGCGATTGATTTTGTGTTAGTGAGTGGAAAGATGCGTGAAAGTGTTAATCGGATGTGGATAGATGAAGACGGGATGATTGATATTGTGTCAGATCACAACATGCTTATGGTGGAATGTATGGTGGGAGGTAAGAATGAAAAGAAAAGGAAGGTGCAGAAGAAGAAATGGAGGCTGAGGGACGCTAACTGGGAGAATTTTCAAGTATGCCTGAGTGAAAAAATGTGGGGCACGGGGAGCTCAGAGAGTTGATGAACTGAATGAGAGATTGACTGAAAATGTGAGAAGTGCTGGGGCTAGTAAGATAGGGTTTGTAAGAATGACTGGAAGAAAGAGAATGAACAAGCCGTGGTGGAATGATGATATTAGGGATGCGAGAAGGGAACGTAAGAGGTTAAACAAACAGTGTAGGGTGTTAAAGAAAAGGAGACATGATAGTGAAGAGGCTGAGGGTGAATACCATAATGTATGGATGACGTATATGAAACAGCAACGATTGACGAAGCGAAAGATAAGAGATGCGAAAGTGCAGTGTGAAAGGAATGCTATTCAAGCCTTGAGGGAGAAGGGAATGGAAGGAGGGCGTGAGTGGTACAGATTCATGAGAGGGGAAAGCATGTCAGACAGTGAAAATGTCGAAAGCTTGAAAGTGAATGGCAAATGTATTACAGATAAGAATGAAATCAGGGAGTCAATAAAAGAGTTTTGGGAAAACATAGGTGTAGGTGAGGTATTGGAAGTGAGAGAAGGGTGCTTGACACTGGAAGGAAAGGATTCGAATGAGTTGAATGAAAGGATCAGCAGGGAAGAGGTTGAAAAATGTGTGAAAAGACAGAGGAATGGTAAGGCAACAGGACCAGATGATATCCCATATGAATTTTATAAGAATGGTGGTGAGGTTATGATTGATAGAATGACTGAGCTATTTAACGAAGTGTGGGAAGAAGAGAAGGTGCCGAGAAAGTGGAATGAATGTAGAGTGACACTAATTCATAAGGGAGGATACAAGAGTAAGAATGAGTTGAAGAATTATAGGCCAATTGCCCTTGTGAACACAGTAGGCAAAGTCTTCTGTGCTGTGTTGAATGACAGACTGTGTAAATGGATTGAGAGAGTAAGAGTACTGGGTGAAGAGCAAAATGGTTTCAGAGTGGACAGAAGAGCAGAAGATAATGTATTTGTCGTGAATGAATTGATTGCAAGGAAAAAGAATGAGGGAGGCAAGCTGTATTTAGGATTTCTAGATATAGAGAAAGCTTACGACAGGGTAAATAGAGAAATGCTTTGCAGAGTTTTAGAAAAGGTTGGGCTAAGTGAAAAAATTGTCAAAATTGTCAGGAGTATGTATGTTGGGACCAAAGCTAGATACAAACTAGGGAATATAGAGACAGAATGGGTGAAGAGTGAGAAAGGAGTCAGGCAAGGATGTATTCTGTCACCAATCTTGTTTTGTATGTACACAGAAGAACTAGCAGTCAGGTTGAGAAGAATGAATGCAGGAGTGAGTGTCGGGAGGGACAAGGTATGCATGCTGTTATATGCAGATGATGTAGTCTTAATGAGTGAGTCTGCAGAGGAGCTACAAAGCTTATTAGATGTGGTAGATGAGTATGGAAGAGATTTTGGAGTGAATTTTAGTTGTGAAAAAAGTAAGGTAATGATAGTGAATAGATCAGAAGATGAGAGGGATGCTACATGGAGACTTGGAGTGAAAGAGTTGCAGCAAGTATGTGAGTACAAGTATCTAGGGATATGGATGAGCCCAAATGGACGTGAGAAGGCTAAGAATGAAAAGATTAGTATGGTGAATCAGTGGGTTGGCAGACTAGGCAGTGCAACAAGAATGAGAGCGAGTAAATTTGATGTGTTGCGAGAGATATGGAAGAGTGTGGCTGTTCCGAGTGTAATGTATGGTATGGAAGTGATTGCATGGAGTGAAAAGGAGATAGACAAGTTGGAAGTAGGGCAGAATAGAGTAGCAAGAATGGCATTGAATGCACCAAGGTATGCAGATGTAGAAGCTTTGAGAGGTGACATGGGATGGAGTACGTTCAGGGAGAGACAGATAAAGGCAACTTTGAGATATAAAGTTAGGCTGGAACGAATGGAGAATACAAGAATTGCACGGAAGGTGTATTCGTGGAATGTAAGGAGGAGTAAATGGGAGAAGAAATGTCTGAATATGGTAGACAGGAGTGGCATGCTCGTTAGGTGGGTGCATAAATTTTGTGAAGGGAGAGAATGGTTGTATGAATGGAAGGTGATGAACAGAAGTAGAGAAGGGTTAGAGTGGGATGTGAAAAGGTGGAAAAGCGAGATAGACAAAACAGTGAAAGGTGTGGGACTAAGTAAGTGGAAGACTGAGATGGAACGAAAGAAGACTTTGGAATGGTACAGAGAGAAAGAGGCCCCAATGTATGTAAGGTGGTATGATGGAAGCCTGGGTGGTGATCTTCTCTTCCGAGCTAGGGCACAGTGTATGGATGTGAATGCAAGGAACTACAGATGGTCAGAGTACCGCAGCAAAGTGTGCCAGATGTGTGATATGGGAGAGGATGAGACGGTAGAGCATGTAGTACTAGAATGCGAGAAGTATGACCGTGACAGAATGGAAATGATGCGTGTGATTCTAACATAAATGGGACGTGAAATGAATGAGGTGACTGAAAGAACTGGAAGGGAATGGATGGCGTTGTTGCTGGGACTGTGTGGAGAGACGAGTGAACAGATGATTGACGCGGTGAAAGAGTTCCTGGAGAAAATGTGGTATGCGAGATTCTGAGATTAGAGCATCTACTTAGAGTATGCATCTTTGATTTATTTAGTTTTTTTTTCTGTGTACTTTCCTTTTTTTTCCTTATTCCCCTCACAGGAGCTGCCGATAAAAAGGCCTGACTTGGAGGAAATCCCATGGTAATGCCACAAAAAAACTGGAACACAAGGGAAAAGACAACCTGTTGCCTCCTGGGCTGGTATTAACGGGTCATTGCATTCCATTGTGCCGAGGAGGGCTAGTAATAACTGGGTTCTGAGTACACGGGGAGTGAGGAGGACACGCGGATTAATACAACGAGAGCCAGGAGTGAAATATAACTCATTATACCTATGAAGATATTCACGCCGTTCAATGTCTGTTATTCTGCTTTCTCAGAAAAAAAAGAAGTAAACCTCCAAGTTTAATATTATGGAGACGAATCATTGTTGTAATCATGAGAGACCCGACCCGAGGCACTAGTTTGTTTAACAGGCTACAAGAAGAAGAAGAAGAGTACACAGGCATTAAGTCCTGACTCCTGACCGTCACCACATTCCACCTGCCATGCCCTGCCCTGCCTTGCCCTGCCTTGCCCTGCCCTGCCCTGCCCTGCCTTGCCCTGCCCTGGCCACACACTCACCCATCAGCCAGGCCTGCCGTCACCCGCGAAGGCCTGAAGAAGACAGGCAGCGTCCCCGCCTCTGATAACCCCACAGGACTCCACCACCACCACCACGACGCATGCCAACCCAAGTGAGTGTTGGTTATAATGGCGTGTGTAGGTTATTGTGTTTTAGGTGCCTCCAGTTATAACAAGTTGGGGCCATTCTTTGCATCAGTCCCGTCCTCCCCCGCCCCCTGCCCCACCCAGCCTCAACACAACGGTAAATTTGTACATCTTCACCCTAATGCACCTGCATATAAACAACACACTTTTCCTATAGATTTTGATCCATTTTGAATGATTTTGACATTGAAATCCATGACAAATGCATATATTGTAAGATATCGTCATCACCCCAACAAGCCCGGGGACCTGTGGGAATGTGGGGTTTTGGGGAGGGCGGTGGAAGACAAATTCAACCTCAGAAACTTATTCAGATCACCTCAAACAGTTAGGCCGATGCATCACAGAAAAAAATTCTTCTTTTTTTTATAATGTTACGTTAGGTTTGGTTAGGTTTAGGTTTATGATAAATCTTACTAATAGCACCTCCTCACGGGTCACCAAAATATTGACATAGGTGATAAGTATGTAATGTACAACACGTTTGTGGTGGTTTTATTTGGGGGACGGCCTTAGTTTGGCCACTGAGGCTCTTTAAAAATCTGGTAGCTGCCTCAAATTGTAAGTCCACACAGATGTTAAGTTATGGTTAGGTTAAGGTTGTTAGGTTAGGTTACGTTTATGTTATGGTTAGGTTTGTGGTGGTTTTATTTTGGGGGACGGCCTTAGGTTGAGAACCCTAACTTGTGGGTAATAAAATATAAAAATCTTATATAAACGAACCTAACCTAAATTAACCTAACCATAACATAAACGTAACCTAACCTAACAACCTTAACCCATAACTTAACATCTGTGTGGACTTAAAATTTGAGGCAGCTACCAGATTTTTAAAGAGCCTATGTGGCCAAACTAAGGCCGTCCCTCAAATAAAACCAACACAAACGTGTTGTACATTACATACCTTATCACACTTATGTCAATATTTTGGTGATCAGTGAGGAGGTGCTATTAGTAAGATTTACCAGGTTTAGTTAGGTTAAGTTAGATTATTATGTTATGTTAATTTAGAAACTGTCAGATGTTTTCTATGGCTAAAAGTAAGGTGGTTATGTGAGATGCAGACGCCATTTTTTATCGTAGCCACACGCCATTCTGGTGACGTAAAAATTTACCGAAGCAAATCGCTTTGTTAGCATAACTTTCCCAAAGATGCAGTTAAATAAACCTAACCAAAACTAACTAGGTAAAGATTCAGTATCTCGTTAGCTTTACAATTGCAATTATCCGGCATGCAAGCATGGTTGCTCTTGCTACAATGAACCAAAAATGATTTATTCCACATTCCATAAGGTGGTAGACAGGAGACTGTAAATGTAATAAAGTTTTGTGGAATGTAAGCCATACATGTAATGAGGGTTGCCTTTATACTTAACTCATGCCCTCTCCCTCACTGCACCTGATATGGTCCAAGGGTCACACCAGATGCTCAGGAACCTCTTTTAAATAAACAGAGTCCAAAGGTTTACCCTGCCCCTTCATACTTAACTCATGCCCTCTCCCTCACTGCACCTGATATGGTCCAAGGGTCACACCAGATGCTCAGGAACTTCCTAGTAGGCAGTAGACACCTGCCGCCCGGTGGAATACTCCAGGAGAGGTACTTACGGGGATGTAGGCAGTGCTGCAGCCTGAGTGATTCCCCATGTCCTCTCTTCCCGGTTCCCTTAGTGTCTCATTTACACAAGAGAGCAGCTGCAGCCTGCCCTCTAAAGACAACTTCTTCTACTACCTACATAACATTACTACACCTTACACTTTTACACTCTCTTCTAATCAAAATTTTTAAATGGCTTCACCACACCCAGCCTCGGAGTCCCCATCTGGGGAGGGGACCACAAATGTCCCCAGGTCGGACTGCCCCTCTGCTGACGACCTCGGGTGTCTTGACACTTCCTCTAATACTTTTACTCTCGATTTCTGCAACATTCGTGGCCTTAGATCTAATTTCTAATCTGTGGAACACCATCTCTCCTCCACTAAACCTCATCTTCTCTTCCTAACTGAAACACAGTTATCTGTGACTACTGACAGCAGCCCCTTCTCTGTTCCCTCCTACTTTCTCTATCCTCATTTTCAATCCAAAGCTGGCTGTTGCGCATATGTGCGTAACGACATTACTTGCTCTCGTGCCCACAATCTTGAATCTTCAGAATTTTCTACCATCTGGCTGAGACTTCAATGTCACTCTCTAACTAAATTCATCTGTGCTGTATATCTCTCACCTAATTCCTCTGACTATGTAAAATTCTTTGACTATTTGACTTCTAAAGTGGAGTACATCCTATCTCACTTTCCTTATGCTGAGATCTCCATTTTAGGGGATTTCAATGTTCACCACCAGCTTTGGCTTTCATCTTCTTTCACTGACCAACCTGGTGAACAAACCTTCAACTTTCCTATCCTTCATGACCTAGAGCAGCTAGTGCAGTTCCCTACCCGTATCCCTGACCGCCTTGGAGACACGTCCAACATTCTTGATCTTTTCCTAACTTCTAACCCTTCAGCTTACTCTGTTAAACTTTCCTCTCCGTTGGGCTCCTCCGATCACAATCTTATTTCTGTTACCTGTCCTATCACTCCAGTGCAGCCTCAGGACCTGCCTAAGCAGAGGTGCTTTTGGCATTTCAACTCTGCTAAGTGGGAGGACCTGAGGCAGTACTATTCTGATTTTCCTTGGGATGATTATTGCTACCATGTCAGAGATCCTTCTCTTTGTGCCGAGCGCATAACAGAGGTGATTATCTATGGCATGGAGCTATACATTCCTCATACTTTCTCTAATACTAAAGCTAAAAAGCCCTGGTTTAACTCTGCTTGTTCTCGTGCTGTCAATAATAGAGAGGCAGCTCACAAACGGTACCGTAGCCATCCATCTGCTGAAACTCATACCCTATATATATCTGCCCGTAATCATGCCAAATCTATTCTCCAACTTACTAAAAATTTTCATCAATAGAAAATGTCAAAGTCTTTCCAATTCTAACTCTTCTCGTGATTTCTGGCATCTAGCCAATAATATCTCTAACAATTTTACTTCTTCATCTTTCCCTCCTTTACTTCAACCAGATGGCCCCACAGCTGTCTCTTCTTTCTCTAAAGCTGAACTCTTCGCTCAAACCTTTGCTACCAACTCTACTTTGGATGATACTGGGCATATTCCTCCTACTCCTCCACCCTCTGACTACTTCATCCCTAAAATAAAAATTCTTTATTATGACGTTTTCCAGGCCCTCTCTGGCCCTGATTCTCGGAAGGCTTACGGTCCGGATGGAGTCCCTCCTGTTGTTCTCAAAAACTGTGCTTCTGAACTCGCTCACTGCCTGGTCAAACTCTTTTGTCTGTGTCTCTCTACTTCTACCTATCCTTCTTGCTGGAAGTTTGCTCACATTCAACCTGTCCCTAAAAAGGGTGACCAATCCAATCCTTCTAACTACCGCTCTATAGCTTTGATTTCCTGCCTTTCTAAAGCCTTTGAGTCTGTCCTTAACAAGAAGATAATGAGGCATCTATCAGCTCACAACCTTCTCTCTGATTGCCAGTATGGTTTCCGTAAAGGCCGGTCTACTGGTGATCTTCTTGCTTTCCTAACTGAATCTTGGTCATCCTCTTTTAGGGACTTTGGTGAAACCTTTGCTGTCGGCCTTGACATATCGAAAGCCTTCGATAGAGTCTGGCATAAATCTTTAATTTCTAAACTACCCTCCTACGGATTCTATCCTTCTCTCTGTACCTTCATCTCCAGTTTCCTTTCCGATCGGTCTATTGCTGCTGTAGTGGACGGTCATTGTTCTTCCCCTAAAACTATCAACAGTGGTGTTCCTCAGGGTTCTGTCCTATCACCCACTCTTTCTATTATTCATCAATGATCTCCTAAATCTGGCTCAATGCCCTATCCACTCCTAGGCTGATGACACCACCTTGCATTTTTCAACGTCGTACAACAGACGCCCAACACAACAAGAATTAAATGACTCCAGGCGAGATGCTATAGGATGCTTAACTTCTGATCTTTCACTAGTTTCTGATTGGGGCAGAGCTAACTCAATTTCTACAACTATCTACTTGACATAACCTTCCAGATAACTATCCCCTCTTCTTCAATGACACTCAACTTCCCCTCTCCTCCACATTAAACACACTCGGTCTATCCTTTACTAAAAATCTAAACTGGCAATTTCATATCTCTACTCTTGCTAAATCAGCTTCCAAGAAGTTAGGTGTCCTATGGCGTCTGCGTCCATTTTTCTCTCCCTCTCAGCTGCTTGCTCTGTACAGGGGCCTTATCCGCCCATGTATGGAGTATGGCTCACATGTCTGGGGGGGCTAAACTCATACAGTTATTTTAAACAGGGTGGAGTCTAAAGCTTTTCGCCTTATCAACTCTCCTTCTCTAACTGACTGTCTTGATTCTTTAAGTCACCGCCGCAATGTTGCATCTTTATCTATCTTCTACCGATATTTTCATGCTGATTGCTCTTCTGAACTTGCTAACTGGTAAACTCTGGAACTCTCTTCCTTTGTCTGTTTTTCCACCTGCCTATGACTTAAACTCTTTCAAAAGAGGAGTGTCAAGACACTTCTCACACTAATTTGGACTTCCCCCCCATGTCTATATTTCTCCTACTGGGTCAGGCGATAAGCGGGATTTTTTTTTTATACTTAATGTTAAGTAAGCCTAACCAAAACTAATCCAACCAAACCAAACTAAACCTAACATTACCTTAAATTTTTTTTTTTTTTTGTGTGTGTGTAATTCATCTGCATAACTGTTTGGTGTGATCTGAACAAGTATCTGAGGTTGAATTTGCAGTGCATTATAAAGGTAAGGAGATATCAAATGGGTTGTCTTACGAATATTTACCTAGCTTTGTTAGCATAACCATATATTAACCGGTCAATTCACAGTTTCACCCATCCAATGATTTTGTGATGCGCCTTATGTGTTACTAGTGATACATGTAATGAAATGATTGACTTTCTACCTCTTTTCCGTCACAAATGTCTAGTTTTCAAGTCATGTCTCTTTTTCAAGTTATACCAACCCCTCATCCCCAACGACCTGTGGGAAATCAGGGTTTTTGGGTTGGGGAAGACGAAATAGTGATTTACGCTAATAAATGTACATTGTATTTTCTAAATTAACATAACTTTATCAAACTTTAAGTGACTCCTAAAAATATCTAAGGTGAAAAACCTATTTTCCCAGACCTCCCCAACATAATCTAACCTAACCTAAACTGAACTCAAGTATTAAGAAAGTAATAGAAGATGTAATGTTCATTTATGAGTCCAAAGGTTTACCCTGCCCCTTCATACTTAACTCATGCCCTCTCCCTCACTGCACCTGATATGGTCCAAGGGTCACACCAGATGCTCAGGAACCTCCTTTAACCCTTAAACCGCAGGTGTCCACTATTGTGGGCTCCAAGTGCGGGTGTCCACAATAGTGGACAGGGCATTTTTTGAATTAACGCGCCGTCAAATTTGATTAGTTTGTCCTCAAGTCCAGTAAACATGTTGTTTTCTTTCAAACAATACCAACCCATGCTCCCTAGGCCTACCAGTTGCTGCATTCTAGCGAGGATGCTGGTCCATTGCTAAGTTTATCAAGTAATGCTAACCATTGATTTTTACAATAAAACGGAAATTGAGCTTTTTACGGGTGTGTTTCATATAAACGATATAAAAGTGATGCTTTTTATTGCTAACTAATAGGAAAGAAATCCAGTAGGGGTGGATATGTCTATTATAATGTGTTTTCATAGTTCCTACTTCAGAATTCCGTACTCGTCATAATATTACTCATATAGCGTTCAAATTAACGTCAAAAGACAGCTAAGGGTATGGACTTTACAATGATACTTCTTTCAGTAACGTGAGTTCAATAGGAGAGAAGCTACAGGAGGTTGAAGTGAGATATGTTTTTGCGTGAATATGCCCGCGTGGGAGGCCAGGCACGCCAAAACATCCCCGCGGTTTAAGGGTTAAATAAACATAAACAGAGTCCAAAGGTTTACCCTGCCCCTTCATACTTAACTCATGCCCTCTCCCTCACTGCACCTGATATGGTTCCGGATGCTCAGGAACCTCCTCCAGGGGTCATCAAGTAAATTAAATAGATGTAATAAAGTTTTGTGGAATGTAAGCCATACATGTAATGAGGGTTGCCTGCACTGCAAGGCTGGAACACGGCTACACCCAAGGATTTACTGAGCACATTTCTGGTGTGTTTGCAAAATATAACATTTAGAGCCTAATGTCATTTCCAGGTCCGTTGGAGCAGCACAAGTGTAACGGCACCACCACCTCCAGGGTGCCGGTCCTGACTGGTGCCGCGTGAGGATCAAGAAAGTGTCCATCATCTTGCTGAACAGTGTTGGAGGACCCTCGCTCACTCAGCTTCCCTGAGGCTTCCTGCAACAACACCTGACTTCACTCATCTGGTGTGCTGCCAGAAGTAGTGTTGCAGTGGGGACTGCACGCCAGGACAGCAACATGAGTAGTGAGGAGCAACACCAGCAGTCTGTCTCAGGTGTGAGGAAGTTCAGGTGTGATCAGAAGAATCACCCTGAGGCAGTCAACTCCATCCACAAAGGAGAGAGAAAGTTTGAGTGTAGAGAGTGTGGCAAGACTTTCAAGAATAAGAAAGCACTCACTCAACACATCCCTACACACACTGGTGTTAAGAATTATAAATGTGAAGAATGTGGAAAAAGATTCATTCAGAAGTCTCACCTCACTAAACACATCCTTACACACACTGGTATTAGGAATTATAAATGTGAAGAATGTGGGAAAAGATTCACTCAGAAGTCTACCCTCACTAAACACATCCTTACACACACTGGTGTTAAGAATTATAAATGTGAAGAATGTGGGAAAAGATTCACTCACAAGTCTCACCTCACTCAACACATCCTTACACACACTGGTGTTAAGAATTATAAATGTGAAGAATGTGGAAAAAGATTCACTAACAAGTCTCACCTCACTCGACATATCCTTACACACACTGGTGTTAAGAATTATAAATGTGAAGAATGTGGAAAAAGATTCACTGACAAGTCTTACCTCACTAAACACATCCTTACACACACTGGTGTTAAGAATTATAAATGTGAAGAATGTGGGAAAAGATTCACTGACAAGTCTCACCTCACTCAACACATCCTTACACACACTGGTGTTAAGAATTATAAATGTGAAGAATGTGGAAAAAAATTAACTGACAAGTCTACCCTCTCTCAACACATCCTTACACACACTGGTGTTAAGAATTATGAATGTGAAGAATGTGGGAAAAGATTCACTCTGAAGTCTACACTCACTAAACACATCCTTACACACACTGGTGTTAAGAATTATAAATGTGAAGAATGTGGAAAAAGATTCACTGACAAGTCTACCCTCACTAAACACATCCTTACACACACTGGTGTTAAGAATTATAAATGTGAAGAATGTGGAAAAAGATTCACTCGGAGGTCTACCCTCACTGAACACATCCTTACACACACTGGTTTTAAGAATTATGAATGTGAAGAATGTGGGAAGAGATTCACTACAAGTTCTCATCTAACCCAGCACAATGTGACACACTCTGACCTGAGAAAGTTCAAGTGTGATGTTTGTGGGAAGCAGTTCAAGACAAGGGGTGTCATTGTCAAGCACATGAAGACCCACTTCTGAGGTTGTGTTATGTGAACAATGTGCTGCTGCTGCTACTGGCTCTGGGTGGCAATGGTTGTAGTGAGTGAGTGAGTTAATGTTAATAAAGTAAGCGCCAGACATCAAAGGTCATGTGGCGATATGTTAAGGTAAAAGGCAGACGGCAGAGCAAAGAGATAATGGCAAGGCAAAGTATAGGGAAGGAAAGAACGGTTAGTTACAGTGAAATGGTTACATCAAATAGAGGATGTGGGTTTGTGAAAGAACGGCAAAACCAGAACCCAAGTGGGATTTAGAGCCATCTGTAAAGGAGTTCAAATTGCACGAGTACAAAAGTGTGTCAGACTTGGAAGAACATAGATAGAGAGTATGTAGCAGAGGTTGTTTCTATGGGAGTGGACAGTTTTTAGAAAGAACATTAATGATTTGTGATAACGGTAGAAATAGTAGTACTGGGATCTTGGAGAGAGGATGAATTATATATATCAGGGATTCACGAGAGAATCATCTTGTCTCCTCCTTCCCCTAGTGAGATCATCTCTGATATTGAAGCCTTTATAGATAAACCTTTCATTGATGTCTCACTTCCTTTCCCATCCTCTGCCTCATCACATTCAACTTACAATAACACCCTCTGTGTTTCAAAACCTTACATCCACTTACATTCTTGGTGTTATGGTGAACAGACCAGTTATATCCACTTACATTCTTGGTGTTATGGTGAACAGACCAGCATTGGCAATCCTTCTGGTCTGACTTCTCTAATAATAAACTTGATGCAGTTAAACCATCAGTCTCTCCTTGTACAGACCCAAGCCACAAGAATAGACGGTGTGAGACAGCACTTACACCATTACGTAGTGACCACACTCACTCACTCATGTCTTATGACACACTCCCCACACACCCTTTGTATGACTTGTAATACCCCGCTCTTTGTATACCACATTCTACTTTTTTTGTCCTTGTTACACTGCTGCTGCTATTTAACTATTACTCTTACTCACGGTGAGTGCGATGTGAGGCAGACTTACTCACACGGTATTAGTAATAATTTATATGTTCCGTACTGCAACACTTCACATAATGTTATTTACTGTACTGCAACACTTCACATAATGTTATTTACTGTACTGCAACACTTCACATAATGTTATTTACTGTACTGCAACACTTCACATAATGTTATTTACTGTACTGCAACACTTCACATAATGTTATTTACTGTAATGCAACACTTCACATAATGTTATTTACTGTAATGCAACACTACACATAATGTTATTTACTGTACTGCAACACTTCACATAATGTTATTTACTGTAATGCAACACTTCATATAATGTTATTTACTGTAATGCAACACTACACATAATGTTATTTACTGTACTGCAACACTTCACATAATGTTATTTACTGTACTGCAACACTTCACATAATGTTATTTACTGTACTGCAACACTTCACATACTAATTAATTATTGTAACTTTCTCATAATTTGGTTTGAGAATATGTATAATTTGTCTGGTTTTAATCAGAAGAAT
>JAPQNM010001307.1:152500-155000 GCA_029783475.1 Metacarcinus magister | reverse complement strand
TTAAAACTATATGTCCAAATAAGACACTCCACTGTAAGTGAGGCTCTTAGGGGTCTTACAGAAGGTCAAAGAGATATTGATGTGATTGTGTCAACTGCTGAATCCTGGGGACTAAAAATGAATGTAAACAAATGTGCAGTATTAAGATTTCAGAGAGGATCATTTGACTGGAACCTTATGGGTCCACACTCTAACTATTACTTACATGATGCACCATTTAGGTTTGTCCAAGCTTTCTCTGACTTGGGAATAACAGTTGACAACTCACTGAAATTTCACCAACACATTCATAACATTGTTTCCAAGGCTGCAGCCTTGGCTAATAGTTTGTTAAAGGCCACTGTGTGTCGCTCTCCATCATTCATGGTCAGTCTTTATAAAACCCACATCAGACCTCTTGTGGAGTTTTCTTGGTGTCTGTGGTTCACTGGATATGCGGGCGACAACAAACTGCTTGAGTCTGTACAGAGGAGATGGACTAAACGCATTCAGGGCCTCCATGACATGAGTTATTCAGAAAGACTGACCCAGCTCAACCTATACTCTGTAAAAGGAAGGCTTCTTCGAGCAGATCTGATCAAATATTGGAAAATTCTACATAGAAAATCAGCCATACAGCCCGAGATTCTGTTTGTACTTGCCCCATCAGTGGGCACGCGAGGTCACGCCTACAAACTCTTCCCAACTCACCACAACTTGGAATCAAGACACAGATTTTTCTCCCAGAGACGCATCCTTCTCTGGAATTCTTTGCCTGTCCAGGTTACTGAAGCTGACGCATTGATCCCATTCAAACGGCTACTTCATAATGCTTTGGGTAACTTATTATTCAAATTCAACGATTAATTGTACTGCAAATGGTGAACACAATCCAGCCATTACTATTTAAGACAGTATTGTAGATTGTATATCACTTGGTCTGGCACTAAAGCAGCTCTGGGCTCCCCTCTCTAACTATTTCTTACAGCCTTCTGCCTACCTAGTGCTATACTTCATAATGCAAGGGAGCCAACCAGGTAAGTCAACCAGGTAAGCGTCTACACCACCTTCGCCTGTACTCACTGCAAAGAAGGCGTGAGAGGTACCTAGTGATCTATGTGTGGAAGACCCTGGAGAAACTGTAGGGCTCCAAGTGAATCACCACCCGAGAAAAGGACGACTGTGCTACATTAAGGGGACACAAGCCACCACCACACAGAGAATAGCAACAGTACGAGGTGAAAATTCTACAAAAGTGAAGCAAAGTGAAAAGGAAGACAAGAATGAATGCACACCACACACACACACACACACACACACACACTTACCTTGGTTTAAACTTGTAGATAACGCGCAAGGGTGACCACCACATACTCTTAACAAACACCTCCATCACACACACAACACACACACACACACACGCACACAACAGAATCAGAACACGCACACAGCCCCACACACACAGTTTAAACACCCAGTAACACCCAGTAACATACACACATACACGGCTTAGCACATGTGATGTAACACTTAGAATGTAAACAGAGTGACCGTCCCGATAACACACACACACACACACACACACACGCACACACACACACAAGATCTCATTCTATGGACGTAATTTTTTTTCCTTCCATTGGGTTGATAATAATAATGATAATAATGATAATAATAATAATGATAATGATGATAATGATGTAATATTTGTAGGGTAGACTTGGCTATAATAATTCTGCTCCTCCTCCTCCTTTTCCTTCTTCTTCTTCTTCTTCTTCATCATCATCATCATTTTTTCTTTTTTGTGAGTTAGAGATAAACGAATTGAGAGAGAGAGAGAGAGAGAGAGAGAGAGAGAGAGAGAGAGAGAGAGAGAGAGAGAGAGAGAGAGAGAGAGAGAGAGAGAGAGAGAGAGAGATATTCATAGCATTTCCTCTCTCCTTCCTTTCCTCCTCCTCCTCCTCCTCCTTATGTATATTCATCACCACCACCACCACCACCACCACCACCATCACCATCACCACCACCACCACCACCACCTGCTGTGAAAAGAACTATGTCATTGTGTATGAATATGTATCATTATGTATGAGAGAGAGAGAGAGAGAGAGAGAGAGAGAGAGAGAGAGAGAGAGAGAGAGAGAGAGAGAGAGAGAGAGAGAGAGAGAGAGAGAGAGAGAGAGAGAGTACTATTTTTACTACCACTACTATTACTACTATTATTACTTCTATTACTACTATAATATTGACAAGTGTAGCGTAATGCATATTGGTAGAGAAAATCAGGTACAACATAAGCAAGGTAACGCTGAATAGGGCAGAATGTGAGAGGGATTTTGTGTGTTCAGGTTAGCTCAGACCTCCGTCCCAGAAAACAGTGTATTGAGGCTAGAAATAGGACTAATAGGGTGTTAGGATTCATTGGTAGGAGTATGAATTAAAAGTAGAAGTGGTGAGGTTATTCTGAAGTTGTGTTTAGCGTTAGTCAGACCTCACCTCACCTCACCTCACCTCACCTCGA
>JAPQNM010001307.1:140000-145000 GCA_029783475.1 Metacarcinus magister | reverse complement strand
AAGATATTAGACACTGTGATTAGGAAGTGCTTGAATTTTTATCTTGTTTACATATGTGTGTGTTTTTCCAACGGGGTAACACATCGGCTCACTATTTATTTACACACACACACACACACACACACACACACACACACACACACACACACATGGCGTCAGAGTAATGTAAACAAAGAATTCGTTATATTATCGACATCATTCAAATATGTTATCGTACATGTCTCAAGATTCACGTACTTAGGTTAGGTCAGGAACTACCTCGTGTACACCCCCGGGGCTTTTGTAGCTGCCTTTTATTCGTATGTTAAGGTAGGTTAGGTTAGGTTAGGTCAGTTTAGGTTAATGTTATGTTAGGTTAGGTTTGGCTAGGTTAAAGTTATGTTATATTATGTTATGTTATGTTATGTTAGGTTAGGTTAATAAACGTTAAATATAGAAATGTTGTATCATATTTATTCATTACCTAACGAGTGCCGTATCCCTATAGTGCTCGCTTATAGATACGGCACGTGCCTAAAATTTGGGGTAAAAATTTTGTATAACCGAACCTAACCGTACCTAACCTAACTTGAAACATGCTCTACCACGTCAATAATAATAATAAGACACATGCCGTACCAATAGCGGATGACGAAACGATGTACCACTGCCGTATCTTTAAGCACTTCGTAAAAAAAAAAATGAATGTATACGTTATGGCAGTGAGTCAGCTAAGTGGTATTCATCTTCAGCTGCTAAATGATCGCTAACTAAACTTTCAACACTTTACCAGGAAACCATTTACGCAATATTAAAGGCAACCAGGTAAGATAAGAGTAAGTGTTCTCTCTCTCTCTCTCTCTCTCTCTCTCTCTCTCTCTCTCTCTCTCTCTCTCTCTCTCTCTCTCTCTCTCTCACACGGGGAAATCCTACACTTATATCATCCACTTGATCGCATTGCATTAGATTAGCGTAACACACATTGACTCACAACACACTACGCATTATAGCGAGAGAGAGAGAGAGAGAGAGAGTGAGAGAGAGAGACTGTTATCAATAATATCAACACAATTTTAAACGTTAACAACACATTCATTTCCTTCCGATAATCAGTTAAACGTTAAATAAAAAAAAAACTGAACGTAACTCTAGCACACACAGTTACGATATGACTTCAGATCTAGGAAGAGAATTACGTCAGAGATAAGATAAGTGGAAGGATCTGGCAACCCCTTAGCACCACCACCTATATAAACCCTCAACACTCTCTCAGTCATCAGTTCAAGGCAGGAATTCACCTCAGTAACAGTACAGTGACCTACCCACCAAGTGTCACTACCATGCTGACTTCAAGAACGGTAAGTTAGGTGGAGTTGAGGTCACCATTGAGACTCCCTACTTCTAACCTAACCTAATCTTATCTAATCTTACTCTTAACTAATTCAATGTTTATCCATCCCACCTGTCATCCCTATCTATAGTCTGATTCAAGGGTGTTTTAAAGCTACCTATTCACTCACTACTTACTACGTGTCTACCCTAACCTAACCTAACCTAACCTAACCTAACCTAACCTAACCTAACCTAACCTAACCTAACCTAACCTAATCACTTACTACGTGCCTCCCCAGCCTATTCCAATCATTCACTACTCTGTTAGTGAACCAATATCTACCTAGGTCTGTCCTGAATCTAAGTTTATCTACCTTTTACCCATTTCCACGTGTCCTATCCTGACTACTAAATTCTAAAACCTGATCAATGTTTCCCTTATTAATTCCTTTTACCCATTTGAAAACCTCAATCATATCCCCTCTTGCCCTCCTTCTCTCTAGGGAGTGGAGATTGTTAAGACATTTTAACCTATCTTTGTAGGGTAAATTTCTCAGCCCCTGAATCATCTTGGTCATTCTTCTCTGGACTGCCTCCAAGGAGCCTATATCCTTCTTATAATAAGGGGACCAAAACTGAGCTGCATAATCTAGGTGGGGTCCTATCCTGACTACTAATTGCTACACCTTTTTTTTTCTTCTTTTTTCATATATATTGCACATCTCTCTCTCTCTCTCTCTCTCTACACACACACACACACACACTCACTACACACACACACACACACACACACACACACACACACACACACACACACACACACACTAACCCATGTGCACTTACCCTTCCAGCTGCCGACGATGGCTATAATCTTGGGCGTCATGTGCATCTACCTGAGCACACTCCCAAACGCCCACGCCCGCTCAGCACCGGGGATGGGCAAGATGGAACGCCTCCTAGCATCCTACAGGGGCGCCGTGGAGCCCAACACGCCCCTGGGAGACCTGGCAGGAGGCTTGGGACACCCTGTAGAGAAGAGGCAGATTTACGATACGTCCTGCAAAGGAGTGTATGACCGAGGACTGTTCAGTGACCTTGAGCACGTGTGTGACGATTGCTACAACCTGTATAGGAATTCATATGTGGCCACCGCGTGCAGGTGAGGTCATGTTGGGGGTGTGTGGGGGGGTGGAAGGGTGGGTGGGTGGAGGGGCTTGTGTTCTCTCTCTCTCTCACTCTGTTTCTTCTCTCTCTCTCTCTTTTTTTTCTCTCTCTCTAGCTATCTATTATTGTTATTTTTCTCTCTCTGTTTGGTATCTCTCTCTCTTTCTCTGTTTGTTCTCTCTCTCTCTCTCTCTCTCTCTCTCTCTCTCTCTCTCTCTCTCTCCCTCTCTCTCTCTCTCCCTCTCTCTCTCTCTCTCTCTTTCTCTCTCTCTCTCTCTCTCTCTCTCTCTCTCTCTCTCTCTCTCTCTCTCTCTCTCTCTCTCTCTCTCTCTCTCTCTCTTTTTTGTTATGTTTCATTTATTTTGTCTATTTTCTATAATTTTTCTTCATTTATTTATTATTATTTATTATTATTATTATTATTATTACCATTATATTTTGTTTCAATACAATTTAATTTCCCCTTATTATCATTATTATCAATTATTACACATTATTATTTACTTTATCATTTAACCAACACCTATATATTATTTCAAACCATTTATTTACAACCCATTATCATTTATTTTCCCTCAGTTACCCTTATTATTGACCCATTTTCTTTGACCAGGTGGCACCGTTTTCTATTATTATTTGTATGGCTAACTCTGGTATTCTTTCCTTTCCCTTGGTGACGGCTTACAGGGGGAACTGTTTCGAGAGTGAAATATTTGATTTATGTGTCTATGAGCTGCTGTTGCCTGACCCAGACCAGTTCCTACGTATCAGGGATGCAATTAAGGGATAATGACGGTAATGATTACTCTCTAGGTTGTTAATGCACTAATTAACTAACCCAAAGGTGATTATGGATGGAAGGAAGGAAGGTTAGGTAATGTGTGTGTTGTACTAATGAGTTTGTTACTAATGATCTCGTGTTTTGTTGTTATTTTTAGTTTAATTTTATTTTTTTCTCTCTTTACTTATTTAATTAGTTTATTTTATTTTTTAAATTTTTTTGTAAAGTAATTTTATTTTCTATCTTTTTTATCATTATTAATTATTATTACCCAGTTTTTTAAAAAATTTTTTTTTAGTTTCCTTATTTTATTGTTATTATATTAGTTTATTATAGTTACTTTTAGTTTATTTCTTTAAAGTTGATATATTTTTTTAACTTTGTCAACGTATTATTTTTTTACACATTTTTTTACACGCCAGAAACACAAACTTATTTTTTCTTAAGTTAACCACAAAAAAAACCACAAATTTTCTTCAGTCACCCATAAAAACACAAATTTTCTATAAGTTATCAAAGAAAACCACAAAATTGTCTTAAGTTACACAAGTTAACCCCTAGAAAAACACATTAATTTTGCTTAAGTTACCCATAAAAACACATTAATATTATCTAGTCACTCCTACAAACACACACACACACACACACACACAACACACACAAACACACCACACACACACACACACACACACCCACACACACACACACACACAGACATCACCGTTTTCTTTGATATTAACGCGTCCCCATCCTTCCACGTTTCAGGAGTAACTGCTACAGCAACTTAGTGTTCCGACAATGCATGGAAGAACTACTTTTAATGGAAGAGTTTGACAAGTATGCAAGAGCCGTACAGATCGTTGGCAAGAAGAAGTAAACAGACACACATACACACCTATACATACATACATACATACATACACACGTACATACATAGAATCTCAAATATTTCCCGCGCTTTTCAGACCCCCATTTGCATACCAGAATTCAAGTACCATCCGTCCTTTTGAATATAATATACACTATCTTTATCATGAGTTCAGTTATCATTATTAGTTACCAGTTATTTATTTCAGTCTATCAATGGTTCTGGAATAAGATAAAGGTCTGGAAATATATGGAAAAGCCTCCCTGGAAATTAGAATGATAGGATTCCAGTCTTAAGTCAAGGATATAGTGTAGGTCTTTCTCTCTTTTTCTCTCTCTCTCTCTCTCTCTCTCTCTCTCTCTCTCTCTCTCTCTCTCTCTCTCTCTCTCTCTCTCTCTCTGTCTCTCTACATATATACAACCACACTACACAAATTAACAACTCAATAAGAAGAAGAGATTATCAAACGTATTAATTGAAAATAATGATACTTAGATAGAGTATAGTGAGCCCCCAGCCCTAAGACCAAGACCAACCGCGCCTTCCCAACCTAAGACCAAGACCAAAGTGTGACTCTCATCTAAAAGCCCAAGCCCAGGACCGAGATGTGACTCCCTACCTATGAAGAAAAGTGACTCCCAACCCAAGCCCAAGACCAAATACCTAGATGTGACTCCGTACCTATGAAGAAAAGTGACCAAGACCAAGGGCGCCTCCCAACCCAAGTCCAAGTCTAACCTAATGATTCTAGTCAGTTCTTTATATATAATTACATTTATATTGTAAGGTATTATATAATTATTTATTTTATTCTTACACTATTTATTGGAGTGAGTGAGTGTGTGTGTGTGTGTGTGTGTGTGTGTGTGTGTGTGT
>JAPQNM010001307.1:130000-132500 GCA_029783475.1 Metacarcinus magister | reverse complement strand
ATGGTTCTGGAATAAGATAAAGGTCTGGAAATATATGGAAAAGCCTCCCTGGAAATTAGAATGATAGGATTCCAGTCTTAAGTCCAGGATATAGTGTAGGTCTTTCTCTCTTTCTCTCTCTCTCTCTCTCTCTCTCTCTCTCTCTCTCTCTCTCTCTCTCTCTCTCTCTCTCTCTCTCTCTACATATATACAACCACACTACACAAATTAACAACTCAATAAAAAGAAGATTATCAAACGTATTAATTGAAAATAATGATACTTAGATAGAGTATAGTGACCCCCAACCCAAGACCAAGACCAACCACGCCTCCCAACCTAAGACCAAGACAGAGTGTGACTCTCATCTAAAAGCCCAAGCCCAGGACCGAGATGTGACTCCCTACCTATGAAGAAAAGTGACTCCCAACCCAAGCCCAAGACCAAATACCTAGATGTGACTCCGTACCTATGAAGAAAAGTGACCCCAACCTAAGACCAAGACCAAGGGCGCCTCCCAACCCAAGTCCAAGTCCAAGTCCAACCTAACCTAATGATTCTAGTCAGTTCTTTATATATAATTACATTTATATTGTAAGGTATTATATAATTATTTATTTTATTCTTACACTATTTATTGGAGTGAGTGAGAGTGTGTGTGTGTGTGTGTGTGTGTGTGTGTGTGTGTGTGTGTGTGTGTGTGTGTGTGTGTGTGTGTGTGTAGGTGTGTGTGTGTGTGTGCGTGTGTAGTGATGAATTGACGTATTATTAGTTCTAGTATTTATTTATATTTAACATTAATTGAATCTCAGTTATTTTTGTTATTCTTATTATTAGTTATTGTTAGTTATTGCCGAGGTGAGATGGTGATGATATGGTGCCAAATATTTATAATAATTAATGATGATGGGATGATGAAAAGGAAATATACTTGAAATAATATAAATAAATGACTTTTTATATATATACCTTACACGTGAAACTAAAGGAACGTGTTGGGTGTCATTCCTTTAGTGATTTAGTTCATTTGGTTTGTTATTTATCTTGTTTATTTACTATTATTATTATTATTCGTAAGGAAACATAGTTATATATATTTATCAAACGTTTCATTAGTATTAAACAACAACAAAAAATATATATAAAAATATTTACCGAACAAATTAATCAACTTTTTTATCATTTCTAAATCAATTCAAATAAATAATAAATAATAATTAAGTTAAATATGAATAATTAAATTGAAAAATAACAAGTAGTAACAATATGAACAAAGACGTATAAACATTAATATTCACATCTTCCTTTTTTTTCCACTCAACAAAGATGAAATATTATGAAACACAATGAAATAATGAATATAATGTTACCAACCTTATCATTACTGCTAACAATTCATTATATTTCCTTGGAGACACAAACGCACACACCCTTCCCCTACGGAGGCTAAGCCGACACTACATGCTTTGCGTTTTAGGGGAGACCAAAGTATCTAGATTAACAATAACAATAATAATAACAGATAAAATACATCACTAAATAAATATACATATACATAAAATAGTAGTATTAATAGTAGTAGTATTTATTTATTTGTATCTCTTACAATAGAAAAGAAAATAGAGAGAAACGATACTCTCTGAAAATGGCGGGAAATCAACGCGCCTTTTGAAAACACAAGACATACAGACATACAGACATACAGACATACAGACAGACACACAGACAAACACCAATAGATAAATAAAATAGTAAATAAATAAATAAATGAAACACACACACACACACACACACACACAAACACACACACACACACACACACACACACACACACACACACACACACATTCGTAACAATATATAACCAGAAAGACATTTAACAAAAAATAAATATATATTAAACTTTTCCCTAACCCCAAACAACGACAAAACAATACTAAAATAAAGGATATAATTCATATAATCTTAAGTACACGAGACAGAGAGAGAGAAAAGATGACTAAACTTAATAATATTGATGTAAACAAACTAATTAAGTGTTCCGTTACAAAGACGAAACATCAACATCAACACTGTCAGTCACTGTGTTGTGTTGTGTTCAATGCTGTGTGTGTGTGTGTGTGTGTGTGTGTGTGTGTGTGTGTGTGTGTGTGTGTGTGTGTGTACTATAGGTGAGTAGTAGTAGTAGTAGTAGTAGTAGTAGTAGTAGTAGTAGTAGTAGTAGTAGTTATAGTAGTTTCAGGCGGTGTTTACTATTATTAACCTGGTAAAGAATATGTTTAGTTAGGTTATGTTGATTATGTTAGGTTATGGTTAGGTTACGTTAAGTTAGGTTCGGTTAAGTACTGTTAGGTTCGGTTAGGTACGGTTTGGTTCGGTTAGGTTCGGTTAGGTACGGTTAGGTACTGTTAGGTTCGGTTACACAAGCTTTTTATATATGATTACCCAAAAGTTATGCATTTCACCCTAGATTCTTGTACCTGCTTGCCATATTACAGCCTGTATTTGATTATAGTAACGA